>OX456523.1:102818671-103107420 GCA_949748255.1 Eustalomyia histrio | reverse complement strand
ATGATTAAATCAAGAAAAAAAGTTGATTTTGCAGTTCTCTGGTGTGCATGATGTTGAAATTTTCATGGATGCTCAGTATGTAAAATTTAATTTATAGTGTGTTGTTGGGATATGCATATTAAGGTGCCCCTTATTGTATGAGGAATGTGATATACATTTTTTTCACATATTGCATTACCTACAATAATAAAATTCACAGAAAAACTCTTACCTAAAATGTTAATACTCTTTTCATAGTACATTAGAGGATGCCCTAATGCAGGTACGTACACCCCGTATGGCTACCGTATTTGCTGCCAATCGAATTATTGCGGTTACGGCAACGTTCTTCATAATAAATTATATTTTTTAGTGGGAAAAGCCAATATTAGGTTGTTGTTCAGTTGACATAAATGTTATGAAGTTCCACAAAATTTCGTTTACTGCACCACAACTAATTTAAATTTTCTTTTATATTTTTGATACTACCTACACCACAAACACTTAAAATTTCGGTGGCTAATTTTACATCAAGTGATTAAATAAAATCAATAAGTCGATTATGTCATGAAGTTAATAATTTAAAGTCAATGATCATTATTTAACTTCAAAACAAAGTAAATAGTAATAAAAACATCAAATTTTCAAATTGTTTTTTCTTACCGTGGTTACTACACATGTATGGTATGTACCGTATATGACGAAGCCAGGGTATTTTTCGGCCCCATTCACGGCGTTTTTATACCGTTGCTCGCAATGGGTTAAGATTTTTTAAAATCAATATAGACATAATTCTTACTTACAGAAAGTCCTTTACTTTTCATATATTTGTATGAAATAGCCACGGTCTTTTTCTCTCCCATGTACGGCGTTTTTATGAATTGAAATTTTGCAGAAATGATCTAGACGTAGATCTGACTTAAACCTGACAAATATTTTTCAACTTGTGGAACAAAAATATTCCGAAACTGGCTCTTGAAACAGAAAGTCCTGTACTTTGCATACATTTGTATGAAATAGCCACGGTATTTTTCGGTCCCATGTATGGTGTTTTTATGCAGTGGATCTTAATAAATTGAAATTTTGGAGAAATGATCTAGACGTAGTTCTGACTTAAACCTGACAAATATTTCTCAACGTGTGGAACAAAAATATTACGAAACTGCCTCTTGAATTCAGAAAGTCCTTTACTTTTCATATGTATGAAATAGCTACGGTCTTTTTTGTCGATCTGCTTCGTAATGCGTAGAAATTTTTTAAAAAATAATGTACATAATTCTGAGATCAAATTGTAAAATTTTTTTCCAAGTTTGAAACAAAATTATTCTCAAAATAGCTCTTTAATTAAGCAAGCGTTTCAATTTAAATTGAAGATTTTAATTTAAATTGCACATATCTCAAGAACTGAACAAGATATAGCAGAACGGGTGAAAATTTTGCACTGTGTATTAAAACACATAAATCAAACTAACGTGTTAAAGAACAACAAATTTTCCTTTAAGTCTGTAATCAACTAAGTGTCTATCATATGCATAGACTGTAAGAATACGTTTTTTCAGCTTAAACCAGACATAGGGAATACTAACTACTTTATGTATTTCATTACAGAGCAATTGTTTCTGAAATTACACATAATTGGATGTCATTGTACCTTTAACTATAGACATAGTAAATGTCAGGTATTCAAAACATTGCATTATGAAAAAGTTACACACCTAAATAATTACAAAATGTAATTAAAAACGCTTTGGTCTGAATGTACTTTTTTATTATATTTTTTTAATAATATTAGAGGAATATTTTTAGCAAACAAAATTTTTCCATGCGTTTTCTTAAAATATATAAAAAATAAAAATATAGCAAAAATATAAAAAGTATTAAAAATATAAAATATATTATAATAAAAATAATAATAATAATAATAATGAATATAATAAATATAGAATATGTTATATAAATATAAAATAAAAGATATTCAAAAATACATGCAGTGAACTTAATTTAAATAAAATTTTGTTTTTTCTTTGTTTTAAGTTGTAAGTGCTAAAATTTGAAAATGAATTCCAAAATTAAATATTTAGTTAATTATTTTTTTTTTAAATAACAAAACGAAATATTGGATTATAGATTAGAATAAATAAAGAAATAAATAAATACGTCTTTTCGTTGTAAATTCCATACAAACTTTAATATAATAAAAAACAGAATAAAATTAAAATAAAACTATTTAAGAGTTTTTATTTTTCTGGTGAATTTTATTTTAAAATTGGCGGTAGCAATTTATTTTACATTCCTCATACAATAAAGGCCACCTTAATATTGTATTTTAACATCACCAACAACAACAAGTTTTACATACTGAGCATCCATGAAAATTTCCACAGCATGCACACACACTCATACTTAATAAGAACAACGATAAAATTTAATGTTAATTTTTATATTTTTTTATCCTTTTCTATTATATATTTTTTTGTTGTTAAATGCGACCGAAAAAGAACGGCTTTTTTATATCCCAGCAAAGCCACATATTACCAAATAATGTGTAAAGTATTGTGTAGCCATAGGGAACAATGCATTTCTTTATAGCTTACTTCATTGATGAATTTTACAGGCGATGTGCCTCAAAGTAATGTACGGACCCATTAAGTTAGAGGTGATTAAGTAAGTGGTTACTTATATGGTTACTAGGGTGGGAAAAGTAATGTGTTTACAAATATATTATAATAAAAAAAGAAATATTTATAAAAAGAAATTATTACAAATATTTCAAACGTTATAATATATAATGTGGTCATGATGGGAATCGAACTTGTGAACTGGATGCCAGCCGAGAACTCTACCCACTGAGCTATCAACGCTTTTCATGTTTTCGTTCGTGATGTAGAAACGTACATATATTACAATTTTACTTACAAAAAACAATAAGTAATGAGTCTTAAAATAGATTTTCAAAAATATTTAGATTATTACTTTACGTTTATAAATCATGCAATACATTATCAATGATCAGTAACTCATTACTTTATGCTTGCAAATAATACAAATGTAACGAGCTACCATTACAAAGAAATGCATGAGTATATCGTGCTCATTACCATATATGTGTTGTATACGAAATATTATTTTATAAAATTTATATTTGTTTATAAAATTGATTGAAACTTATAAAATTTTTTAATTTTTACTAAATTTATAGATTTTTATAAAATTTGTGAATTTTTATATATATTCATATTTCGATTTTGACAAAATTTTCCGATTTTTGCAACATTTTTTCATTTTTAAAAAGATTTTCGAAGTTTTACTAAATTTATGGATTTTTATTTATGAATTTTTAAATTTTTTTCAGTTTAAAAAAATTTTCAATTTTTCAATTATTTTCCAATTTTTTAAAAATTTTTCGGTTTTTTAATTTTTTTTTAAATTTTTAAAAAATATTGGATTTTTTCCAACTTCTTCGACCGGGTAGACCGGTCTACCCGGTCGTTCGGTCGACAGGTGTAGACCGTGAAGACCAGGTAGACCGTGAAAACCGGTCGACGGTTTTAAAGACCGGTCGTCCGGGTAGACCTGACGACCTGTTCTGACCGTAGGCTCTAATTATTAATGTGGCTATAAGCTAGTTCCTGAAGGGAAATTTCATCTTTTACCTCAATATTGATCAATATAATAATACTTTGGTAGTTATTCTTGTTGTAGCATCTATCTAGTTGGATACGACAATTTTCTACAAAAAGAATATTATTACCTTTTAAATTCAGAGGAAATTCATTACAAGTATGGTTGACTTGATAGTCTCCATTTATAACTATTATTGCATTAGTTCCAATATCAATTATTTCTGATAGATCATTAATTTGGTAATTGCATTTCATTATTTTTTAATTGAATATGTTTTGAATACAATTATCTTTTCTTTTAAAGCTTTAACATTTTTAGGGAATTGATAAACTACGTTATCTTTGTTTAAATAAGTTGTGTTATATACCACAATTTGTTTGTTGTTCTTATTAGGAATAGGTTGAACAATTATTTGTTTATAAGTAATAGAACTAAAGTTAGGGATTATAATAATGAATATAATATCGTTGTCTATGTTTCTATATTAATGTCATAGTCAGATATTTCTTGGTCAGTTAGTGTTCTGAGTCGTGAACTTGTTCGATTATTTTTTCTAAATGGTCTAGTTTGTATTGAAGTGCTAATTTAATAATTTGATATAAAGTCTCGTTAATTCTCAAATTATGTTTAATAACTGTTAAAGTTTGTAGATTTTCTAATCTTGTCAATTGTGTCAATTGGTTTCTATTTAATTATGTACGTTTTCTGTCTGTGAATTTAGTTTTTCCTCTAATTATTGTCTGTCATTGTCATCCATGGCGCCGTATATCCATTTCATTCCAGTTCCGAGTACGTTGAATAAACTTCGTTTTTGTCTAATAGCTGGTGTGATTGATGATAGTTGTTTTCTAACATGTGTTAACTGATGGATCAAGTATTGATTCTTTGTGGCTTGGATACGTGTATGTGTTTCGTTGACGTAAGTTAAGTACTTGGCCGTATTGAAGACGTGTAGTATCTTGAAGTAGTTTTCTATTAGTGAAACATCTCCGGTTTGGATAAGTGTGAATCCCTTTCCTTTGTTAAGGTGGTGGTCAATAGCTTTTGACCGAATATTGCTTTAAGTGTTAGTAGGATCAGTAAGAATTTCCAGAGATCTAGAAAAAAGTTTTTTCTTTATTAGCTGATCTTTGTGATATTTACCGTATTTTCGTTCGTTAAGTTAACTTGGTCCTAATTATTTTAGAGTCAAGTTTATTATTTTTTTCAAACTTTTTCTGAGATGAGGGTTAACTTTGTCAGTATTTGTTCTGTATTTATTTATGTATTGTAACACTTTGTTTTTTGTTGAGTCTATATTCGTCTTGATTTCTTTTAAATCGATGTTATTCCTAAAATGAAGGTCTATTGGTTTTTTCTTGGTAGTAGAGTGGATAGCATTATTGTATGCTGAAAGAGCTTGGTAGGCTAAATCTACGTTTAAGGTTAGATCGGTTTCATGTTCTCTAATCTTCAATATTTTAATATGTTTGTTTAAAGATCCGTGGAATCTTTCTATGTCTGAGTTTCCTGTATGTCTGTTAGGTGTAGTACAATGTACTTTAATTTGTTGTTTTTCTAGAAAGTTGAAATAGTACATTTATAATGAGGTGCCGTTGTCTAATGTAAGTAGTTGGGGGTTTTTCATTGATATGAAAATTTTAATGAAAGCTTTTATAACTTGAATAGAAACAAATTAGATAAGGGGAATTTGGAGTAAGCGTTTTATAAACACAATAGAGAACTGATAACTTGTTTTCATTAAATTAGTTTATGATTTGGTCCATTATAAGTGTGTCCAATTTTTTATATAAGAATGTTGTTCGATTGTTGTTGAAGACGAGGTCTTTTTGAATATCATTATTATTACTTTTAGCCATGCTAACTTGATTTTTAACTGATTGAAAGAGGTTTTCGGTGATCTTGAAGTAGTCGTTACTATCTTCTGCTGCAGAATGTTCAGTTTCGTTGTCACCATTAGTATCTAGATCTTGACATAATTTTTCTAAAGCTGAGCTTTTAGTTAATTTAGGGTTAGATGCTTTGATTATTGTAGATTTTGTAATTAAGTCTGGTCGTTAATGTACTTGTTTATGATGTTTATTTCGTCCGCTGACTGTTGCAATTTTGTGTCGCCTGTGTGAACTTTGTTATGTTGTTGTGCTATTTGTTTGCCTTTCCTGATTTGCCCGCATTGTGCACATTTGATTTGTAAGATGTTAACGTTATATAATTCTATACAGCCCGTCTGCTACCTTATTTTCATTGCCTTCGACATGTGAAATACCAAATTCGTACTCTTTGAGTTTGATTTTCTATATAATTAATTTTGAATTTGGTTCTTTAAGGTTTGCGAGCCAAATTAGTGGTTTGTGATCAGTTAAGAGATCAAGATGTCGACCGTATAAATAATGTCTGAATTGTTTGGTTGCCCATACAATTGCGAGTAGTTCTTTTTCTATAGTTGAATAATTACATTCATGTTTGTTAAGCGTTCTTGAAGCGAATGCTAATGGTCCTTTTTTCTGTGATAGTACTACTCCCCAAGCAGTACTTATGGTCCATTTCAACATTAACCTGATTACCTTACGTGTACTGGTGAAACCTTACGCACCCAAAGAGTATAGCAGACAACTCTTTTTCGATCTGTGCATAATTTATTTGTGTATTGGTTAAAGATGCAAGCATAAGCGATAGGATTTTTATCGTGTATTATAGCAGCTCCAACTGAATATTTAGACGCATCAACCGTAAATGTCAATTATTTGTAGGGTTCAAAGTGCGTTAAAACTGTTGTTTTCGTTATTTTGAGTTTCAATTATTTAATTCTTTGCTATGGGAGTCACTCCAATACCACGCTATATCCTTTCATAAAAGTTCACGTAATTTGTTGTTTTTCAACGACAAGTTTTTAATAAGACCGCCAAGGTTGTTAATCATACCTAAAAAGAGTTGTAATTCCGCAACATTTTTCTGATTTGGCATCTCTAAAATTTTGACCAACATTTCTGGCTCTTTCATTTTGCATAAATCAAAAAATCGTCTATGTATCGTGTATTATTAAACCATCGATATAACCAAACAGCTTTATAATTTCTGAATTAAAAACCTCCGGAGCGGCATCAATGCCAAAAGGTAACCTCAAAAATCTGTATCTCCCAAAAGGAGTATTGAAAGTGCAAAGTTTAGATGATATTTTATTAAGGGGTATCATCCAAAACCCGCTATTTGTATCTAAACTGCTAAAAAACTATGAACCACTTAACTTCGCTTTGTAGTTGTCTTTATTGGGAATTGGAAAAGGGGTCGCAAAATGGCTTTGTGTTAATTCCTAGGATCTAGGCAAAGTCTTAATTTACCATTAAGCTGGGACACTAACACTTTTAAATTAGTCATTCTATCTAATTCATTTTTTAAATTCTTGTGTAACGAAAATGGAATTCTCCTAGGAGGATCTACAACAGGATTAACATTCGGTTTAAACTTTAAATTGCATTTACTTTCTAACCAACCTAAACCTTCAAGAATATCTAAACTGATAAAATTTTAATAGTTTTTCCAAACTCTACATAAATTGTCAATTTTGGACCAACAATATTTTTACATTTTAAATTAACAAATATAAATTATCATAATATTTTTGTTATTAAAAAGCAATTCCATTTCTGCTTTAACCTTTATTGGCAACTTTTCACCACTAATTGTATTTATTGTTGTTGTTTTTGGTTTTCACACGACCAGCCAAACTCAAACTTTCTGCAAAACATATTGCCATCCACACCCGTTTACACCTGAAATTCTACCTCTTTACTGTTGATTACTGCGACTATATGCCATCCATTGTTGACTTTTGCATGAAATTGTTATTGTTGCTGACCATTAGAGAACATATTTTGTTGTTGTTGAGCATTATTAGGATTTTGTTGTTGTTGACTAAAATCTCTTTAAATTTTTTGTTGCTGACTGCCATTACGATATTGTAATTGTTGTTGTTTTTAATTTAAATCCTCAATGCGTTGTTGACAAAATTCATTAGCCCAAAGTTGTTGCCGTTGGCATAAATAATAACCGTTATTTTGTTGCTATTGTTGACCATATCCATTTTTAAAAAATTGTAAATTATAATCCATAATTTGTTGATTAAAATTTTCTTTGGATTTCACATCATTTCTAATTTGAAGTTGTGTTTTTTGTTGATCCTTAACATCACTTTAATTTTGTTTTTGTAAATTTTTATTACCAAACGACAGTGAGCCAATAAAAAGTTCATTTGACTCTTTATCATTGAACAAATTTCTTATAAATTTCTTTTTATAATATTGTTGTTCTTTACGACCATTTTGATAATTTACTTCACCTTGACGTTGCTGTTTTTTCATAAAACACATTTTAGCATAATTCGCTTTTTTGTTGCAATTTTGGCAAATCGCATTATCTGCCGGACATTTATTTGTATGCACTTGACCGCATTTTATACCCTTCACCACAGGTGAAAGGATAGATATAAGTTTGTCATTCCGTTTGTGATTTCTACAATATTGATCTTAGACCCTATAAAGTATATATATTCTGGGTCCTTATGAAGAGCGAAGTTGATTTAACGATGTCCGTCTGTGTGTTGAAATGTGTTTTCCGAAGAACCCAGACATGACGAGCAATTGCTTGTTATATATTTCTGACACATGTGATCTATTGAAAATCAGCCAGATCGGTTGATAAGTGGCTGAGATATTAAAAAAACCAGGACTACCTCTAATTTTTTGTTGTTTAAAATGTATGTAGAATTTTACGCACAACAAACACACCCATTTGTTGAAATTCTTTTCTTTCACCTCTTCACACACAAACAACACAACAAATACAAAGATTTGTCATTTAAATAAAAACCAAACAAATCTGTTTTAAACGAAAACTGTTTATTTTTTACTTCTATTAACGACGGTTGCATATAAGCTTCAATGGCTCAGTGGTCTAAGCGCTATGTCACAAATAGTTTTTTTCTCTTAGGCGCGGGTTCGATCCCCATCTATTGAACTTTTTTGTACAATTTTATTTATATTTTCTTAAGATTTTTTTTTTGTTTATTTTTTTTTTAACTTTAATAACTAATTTTAATAAAATTTTAAATTTATAATTAAATAATCCATAAATAGGCTAAAAACATCAAATATTTTATAAAAACCCTCTGATACAAGCAAAATACAAACGGTTTTCTTTCTATTTTTTGCTCCGATTTAAAAGAATTTATAAAAAGATTTTTAATCCATTTTATTAAGAAAATTTAATACATAATTCTTTTTTGAGTGCAACTATTTTAGGTCATAACTGATAATAATTTATAAAACAAATTTTTGTAAACTATTTTCCTTCAAATTTTTAAAATTAAGCTAAAGAAATTAAAAACATTTTTAAAAAAAGTGAAATAATATCCCAAATGCAAATTTGCCAGCTTAATTAAACGTTTTTGTAGAAATAAAACACATCGATGGCTTAATATAAAAAGGCCCTAACTCGATTTTTTGTTACTTGACAGGAGAAGGAAAAAACTTAATAAAATCCGTAAAATTTGATGAAGCCGCTACCACAGTCGCCAGACCTTAATGCGGTTGAAAATTTATGGTCTATATTGGAAGCTAACATTAGAATCACAATTTCAAATAAAAATTAATTAAAGGAAACTCTGAGAACGGAGTGGGAGAATATTTCGTCTAGTGTTACACAAAAATTGGTCGCATCGATGCCAAGTCGCCTCAAATCTGTTATAGACAATAAGGGCTACCACACCAAATATTAAATGTATCAATTACCAGTCGTAATACCGAACTTTATTATTTTTAAGTTACTTAAATGTAGGTTTTTTGTTTTTAATAAATTAAGTTTTTTTAAACAATAACTCTTTCTCTTTTAAATGATGCCAATATAATTTCTTATTTCCTATGAGATTTATTGTTATGAAGCTTTAAAAAGGAAAGTGTGCACTGTATAAAATAAGCTGTGAGCCACTGTTTGTTTTTGCTTTGCAACAAATTTGGCCCCAGGCCATACAGTTGACTTGCATTTTTACGAGCAGCTTCTATTCCATTAGCTATTTCCACGGCTTTATCCAATGTTATGGAACCTTCACTCAAAAGTCGTTCCTTTATGTGTTGCAAATTTGAAGACAATCCACAAATAAAATGTCCTTGACATAAACTAGAAAAGTTACACGACAGGCTTAAGTTTTTTAAAGCTGTGACATAATCGTCTATTGTCTCGCCACCATTTTGCTTTCTTGAAAAGAAAATATGGCGCTCCATCTCAATATTAGCTTTAGGTACAAAATATGATTTAAACAATTTCATTAGGTCAGCATATTTTAGTTCCTCTAGCGATTCGTTGAATGAGCTGAAGATATGTAAGCAATTGGGTCCTAAGTGACGCAGCAACAAAGCAATCTTCCTGTTGCCTGTCTACTCGTTCAGCTTTGATGCCGTCATACAAGTTTTAAATTGCATTTTCCAAAACTGCCATTCGGCAGTTTGTGATTTTACCCTGTTTTTTATTTTATTTATTATTAATATTCAATTTTTTTAAGCTAAAGATCTTTTTTTTTATAAAATTTCTTATTTTATTTTCGATATTTCGCTAACAATTTGTTAGCACTTCAGGAAAACAAAATTTTAATAATTATCTTTAGGTTAAAAAAATTGAATATTAATATTAAAATAAGATCGAATAAAGTTATATAATTTTATTTTAACAACAACTATTTTACAATTACAATTTTTTCTGATATAAAAATTTATTCTATTGATAACAACTACTGATTTTTCTTTTATAATAACCATTAATTGTATTCTGCATCAAAATTTTGCATTATAAATTCACCATGATCCCTGGTATAGTAGTTCTTTGAACAACAGCATGTTATCCACGAATAACGCGTCGCTTCGTCGATCAAAATAGAGTATATAAATAATACAAATCCTTGTAGTGTTGATGACAAACAGAATATGTAGGAACATACTGGACTGTGGTCTAAATAGGCCAACATTCCAAAAATCCATGAAATGCCCAATAGGAAGAATAGCAATACCGATAAACGTACTTGAATTGTAATATTTTTTCTATCCCTCTTACGTTTAAATTTATTTAGCGAATGACGAAGGCTCCAAAATATATAAATAAATACAGACAAATTAGCTAAAATAACAACACCAATTGGTAGTATAATACCGTAGTATAAACTATTGCCCGATGGATAACATATTGCAGTATTATTATGCAATTCATCAAGAGTTGGCACATATGAGCCGGGATCCAAATACGCAACCAAGCAAGTGGGTATTAGCGGCATACCCCAGGCTATAATAGAATATGTTGTCACAAATTTTGTAGGTCGATTCACACCCAACACTTGAACATAACGTTGATACTGCATTATTGCTATTATAAGCATCCATACAAAGAGTACCAAAATAGTATATTGTAAAAATCCACCTATTATCATACAGTGCGTGGAATCTTTTATATCAATTACAGCACTTCTTATATCCTCCGGCATATTAAAAAACAAAAAGAACATCATTATAAGGGTGAGCACAAAACTAATATTCATCAACACTTTATTTGAAGCTTGAGATCGCCAACTTTTAAAAAATATTGCTGTCAACCAGATGCAAATTAGACCAAATAGTGATAAGCCACAACCTGCAATTGAAATATAATCTAACATTGAATCAGTTATTATGTTAAGTATGATTTCATCCGAAATTGTGAGTTGCATCCCTAATTTTATACCCAGTAAAGCTGTAAAAGGCGTAAGATGTGAACTGTGGCAGAGTAGAAAATTGTGATTATTAAAATGTTTGTAGTCTGTTTTAACACCATTTGTAACCCAAGTATTATAGTTCCAATAGCCACAGTTTGGTTTATCTTGGGGATTTTTGGAAAATGATTTGTAACTAAAGATGAATGGTAAATCTTCTGGTAAGTCACCTACAAGAAAAATAGAATTTGTTAAATTTTTTGTTCTTTTTTTGTTTGTTTTTTTTTTCTTTAAAATATTCATGGCTCTTGTTACCCTCGTTCTTTGGAGATCCGCTCTTCTTGTGAAGGTTCGTCTGAGGGTTGAACGAATTCTCTGAACACAATAAAAATTCATAATATTTTAAAATTTTATTTTTTTATATATATTTTGTAATGGGTACAAAAATTTATTTATGTTTAAAGCAATCAAATATTATACGCGTCGATTAGTGGGTAGAGTTCTCGGCTGGAAACCAGAGTTCTCATGTTCGAATCCCAGCACGACTACGTTAAGATTAAAAATGTTTGAAGTATTTAAATATATGTTTTTAATAAATTTTTTTTATAAAAATCGGCTGTAAAATTTATCAATGAATTGAGGTGTAAAGTAATGAATAGACCCCTATAGCTATACAATACTTCACACATTATTTAGCAATGTGTGGTTTTAGTTGGATGTTGCACCATCTGACTTTAGTTATACACATATAACAGTATCAGTTGTAGCCACCGAATTTGTTGCCAATCGAATTCTGGCGGTTACGACATTTTAAATTATATTTTTAGTTGCAAGTGTCAATATTCAGTTGTCTAATTTATCACGTTCCACAAAAATTTATTTTAAGAAAAATTTTATTTTTAGATTTTTCCGGTATGGAACCTGGCCAATCAGATTCATAATTCACACTTACTGCACCAAAACTAATTTTAATTTTTTTTGATATATTAGATATTTAAACATTTATTTTAATTAAAAAAATATTTTTTAAATATATGCCTTTTCCGGGAAAAGATTGGTTGCAATTCGATCAAAACTGTTAAATAAATTTTACGGCTGTTATTTTATTTGAACTAGCATAGAAAATGGTTGTGCGGACTAAGGCTCGGGAGTTTTTTTCCCCGTTTTGCACTTCTCCGAAGGAATTTCCAAGAAATTCGTCTTAGCAAATGTCTACGCCGTAGGGGGAACCAAACATACCAAATTTCAGCATCCTACTTGTGGTTTGGGCTAGCGATATTGAATGAAATAAATAAATATTTACATATTTACCCATTTGCACATTTACATTACCATCAAACCATCATACTATCAAATAATCAAAATTTTCACTTTTGCACATTTGCACTTTTTGCAAATTTGCACATTTTCACTTTTTCAAATTTGCACATTTTCACATTTGCGCTTTTGATATTTTGCACATTTTCACTTATTCACATTCGCACATTTGCACTTTTGCAAATTTGCACATTTGCATATTTGCTCATTTTTACATTTGCACATTTACATTGGAGGAGGAATCAATGTACCAAATTTTAACTTCCCAACTCCAGTGGTTTTGGCAGGCCGTCAAGGGGGAGAATTTTCCGCTTTTTTACCCTTCCACTTTGGATTTTCCAAAAGTCACGCTAAAGCTCTTATCTACACTGTAGAAAGAACCTACATACCAAATTTCAATTTCCTAGGTCCAGCGGGTTGGGCAGGCAGCTAAAGGGAGACATTTCACCATTTTGAACACCTTTATTACCACCTTCCTTGATAAAATTCAAAAATGTAGCTTATCAGTGAGTTAGTTCCTACTCCAGGCAATACATATTTCAAATTTCATGTTTCTAGCTATTTCGGTGGGCCGGCCGATAAGGTGGAGATTTTCCCCTTTTTTGCCCCTCCCCGTATGAATTTACAAAACTCCCACCTAGGGTGATGTCTACATCGCAGGGGGAACCAATATACCAAATTCAGCCCCCAACCTCTAGCGGATTTGGCAGTCCGTGAAGGGAGAGAATTTTACCCTTTTCTACCCCTCCCCGTTGGATTTTCCAAAAATTACGTCTTAACTGTTATCTACTGGAGAACCTGCATACCAAATTTCAACTTCCTAGGTCCAACGGTTTGGGCAGACCGGAAAGGGGAGACTTTTCGCTCTTTAAACACCCTCTTTTACCACATCCCTGGCTAAAATTCTAAAATATCCCTTATCAAGGAGCTAGAACATACTTTCAGGAATGCGTATTTTAAATTTAAGGTTTCTAGCTAAAGGGGCTTAGGCAGGCCGTGAAATGGGAGTTTTTCCGCCGAAGGAATATCCAAAAACCCCTCTTAGCGGATGTCTACGGCGAAGGGGGAACCTACATACCAAATTTCAACTCCCTACCTCTTTCGGTTTGGGCTCGGCGAAGTTAAATGGGTTAGTCAGTTAGTAACATTATTTCTATATATAAAGGAATAACGTTACTGACTGACTTACTCACTCACTCATTTAACATCGCCCAGCCCAATCCGCAAGAGGTAGGAGGCTGGAATTTGGTATATATAAGCTCGTCCTACTGCGCGCATTAAGGTGAACAGTACCAAAACCCAGGATTAGTTGAAAAAAATTAAGTTAGTTTTTCTTATAAGTATTTGATACCATATAAAAGTAGATAAAATTCAACACCAATAATTGTAAAAACTATGGATCTATGTTGTTTACTTTGATTGTTATACGCTCTCGAAGTTGAATAATATTTGCTAATTTGGCAATATTTTTTAAAAAGTGAAAATCAAGATATTTTGATTGCAATTTGTGCGAATTGATTCTTAGACAACACTTTTTTTTAAATGAATCCATCAACTTCAGGTATTTGACTAATTTATTAATAAATTTTTGTAAAGAAAAATATTGTGGAAATATTTTTAAACTTTTTTTTAAAATGGTCAAAAAAATGAGTTTTTTTTAAAGAAATGTAGATTTTCAAAATATTTGTAAGAATACTTGGGCAAAACTTTTTATATATTTTAAAATATGGTATTTCAGATTGCGTAATAAAAAAAAAACCTTGCCCGTTTTCGCCCCATTTGAAAATATTTGAGATTTTGTGAAACACATTTACTTAAATTTATTTTGTTTCGTTTAAGTGATTATTTTTTAGTTATTGTGTTGTATGATTTTTGTAACAGGCCTGGGCGTTAATAATTACATTTCAATTACAATTACCTGTTGTGGCAATTAAAGGGCTAACTATATTATACTTTTGCTAACTTAAGCTACTGTCAAAAATTAACGAAAAGTCTGTCAAATGCTTAATCAACTTATTGAAGACCTTTGGGTGGCTACAATGTACTTTTTAAACTTAAATACTTACTACACTTAGTTGCAAATATATGTACTTTTGCAAAAACTATTTTCTTGTTATATTTCCAAAATATATGTATCTTTTCGAAAAATATTATTTAATGTGTTTAATTTACAAATATTTTACAATTAACAAGTAAATCTATATTAATTTTAAATAATTAAAAGAAACAAATGAAAACATAAATAAAAAAGTACTAAAAAATGCAACAGTGCTTGCATCTCAATCGAAAAACAAATACAAAACCCACCCCTTTTGTTATACATGCACGTTTGTTTTTTAACATTTTCAATTAAATTTTCTATAAAAATATTTTCCGCGTACATTGCAATTTGTTTTTTTTTTCATAAACAGTTTTTCTAAAAACACATGATTCCTTAAGTAAAGTGCGGTCAATTTCGCTGTTTGCTTAAGCAAATGACACTTGACGAAACTTAACGAAAAGTTTGTTAAGTACAGTATAGTCATACACATTTGATTACATGTATTCGCACATTTGCTTAAGCTAGCAAAAGTATAATATAGTTAGCTCTTAACATTGTTTTAATTACAATTACAAAAAAGTAGGTATAATTGACGATAAACATTATATTATAAAAAATTCCATTACACATTACATATAATTGACAAATAAAAAACAGACCGTTTAAAATAGAATTTCTAAAAGAAACTGCAGCCACTGTAAAACTGGAAAGAGAAGGTGGAAGAAGAAATTAAAAATATCACGAATTCTTTTGCTTAATTTGGAGAGAGATCAATCAAGCTTAATCATATACTTATGCTAGTAATGATTGACGGAAAATTTTGTAATGCAATTACAGACACGAATTCTTCTAAAACATGCTATATTTGTGGTGCAACAAGTAAAGAATTTAACTCAGTTAATAAAACGATCGCAAAAGAAGTAAATGTGGATAATTTAAAGTTTGGTTTATCCATTCTTCATGGATGGATTAGATTTTTGAGTGTCTGCTACATTTTTCGTATAAATATACTATAAAAAAAATGGCAAGCTAGGTCTGTTGGTGGTAAAAAAAATTGTTTCTAATACAAAATCACGCATTCAAAAAGAATTAAAAGAGCAAACTGGACTTATCGTTATCCAACCAAAACCAGGTTTTGTAAATTATAATGATGATAACACTGCCAGGCTGTTTTTCAGAAATGCAGAAGTATCTGTGTAATTTAACAGAAAATTGATGTAGAAATAATAGAAAGATTGCATATAATACTTATTGTTGTTTCCTGTGGTCACGAGATTCACATTGAAAAATTTAGCGACATTACCCATAAAACCGCGAATCATTTCGTAAAACTACCCATGGTTTTATACAAAAATTCTTGATTCATGGACCCGAAATAGTATCACATTCTCTATTGCCAATAGGCCAACTTTCTGAGGAGGCACAAGAAGCTCGTAATAAAGATTTTAAAAATTTTAGAGATATTGTTCTCGAAAATGCAGTCGCGAATAATCGAATAAAGACATTTTTAATCGGTTTCTTATAACTTCAGATCCTTTAATTTCAAGCACAAACAAACATTATGACAAAAAACTACATAATTTAAAATTACCACAAACAGCACTTGACTTGCTTATTCTGCCAAATATTTCCGATGATGATGATAATAATGAATCACATCTTCATGAATGTGAAGATAATTATGAAGATGATTTCTGATTTCATATTTTAGCAGTGAATGTGACTGTTTCAAAAAAAATATATTTATAATCAGAGGTTTTCTTAAACGTAATTTTTAAAATTTATTAAAAAACAACAAATATTTGTAGAATTTTAGTTTCGTAATATATTTTTTAGATATATAAATTTCAAAAAAACTTAAAACTTATTTAAAAAATCTTATATTATAAATTAAAGGCGCGTTAATATTTGAAATTGTTCATAGTTTTTTACATAGTTTAGATAGTCACCTAGTCTTTTTTTTACTTTTTAGTTTATTAAATAAAATATAATTGAAATTCCACTAAAATTTTCCAACAAAGGTGTTTTTTAGTAATCAATATACACAGAATCCAAAAAAAAATATTGTGTCATAAATTACTGGCTTCCTTTAATTAATCCTCGTTTTGCATATGTTTCACCCCACTGTGCGGCGTAGACATCCGCTAAGACGGGGTTTTTAGAAATACCATCGGGGAGCGGCAAAAACTCCCGTTTCGCAGCTTCCCCAAACCCATTTAGCTAGAAACCTGAAATTTTAAATATGCTCCTTGACAAGGAGCATTTTAAAAATTTTGGACAGTGACGTTGTAAAAATGGGGGTTTAAAGTGAGAAAAGTCTCCCCTGTAGGCTCCTTCTACAGTGTATATAACAGCTAAGACGTGATTTTTAAAAAATCCAACTGGGAGTGGCAGAAAAGGGTGAAATTCCCCACCTCGACGGCCTTTCCAAACTATTGTACATGGGAAGTTGATATTTGGTATGCAGATAACAGATATGACGTGTAGATAACAGATATGACGTGATTTTTGAAAAATCAAACGGGGTCTGCCCGTCCCCGAGAAATTCTCTCCCTCGACGGCCTGCCAAAACCGTTAGAGCTGGAAGGTTGAATTTGGGTATATTGGTTCCACCTGAGGTGTAGACATCCACCCAGGTAGGATTTTTGTAAATTCCTACGGGTGGCAAAAAGGAAAAAATCTTCGCCTGCCCACACCGAAATAGCAAGATACCTGAAATTTTAAGCATGTATTACATGGAGTATGGACTAACTCACTGATAAGCTTCATTTTAGAATTTTAGCCAGGGATGTGGTAAAAATGGGGTTTAAAAGCATGAAATGTTTCCTCTTTGACAGCTTTGCAAAACCGATGGACCTAGGAAAATATAACGCGGGGGAGCAAAAAAGCGAAAATTCTTCCTCTTGACGGGCTGTCATAACCGTTTGCGCTGGGAAGTTAAAATTTGGTACATAGATTCCTCCTCCAATGCAAATGTGCATATGTGAATATGTGAAAATTTTCAAATTTGAAAATGTGCGGTTTAAGCTTAAAATCTTTTATTATTTAAATTTGGTCCTTTCGGAATAACAGACCCATTTGAGGGTTAAGTCGTTCTTTGAGTTCCCTCTTTGCTCCACTCCTTTACAACTTTGTAGGAAGTTTTTACTCTTTTTGTTAGAAGTAGATAATTAACTTTTTCCGGGCCGGTGGTATACAGTCATACCACTATTCTAAATATTTTTTATAAATTCTGAGCGCATTGGTATGGTACAAATACCATTTTAACATGTAATTTAAAGCTTATATTTTATAAAAAAATATTTCAAGTGAGAAAAAGAAATGTTTATGGGATTGATTTAAGTACAAAGAAGAACGTCGGGAAGTGCCAAAAGTAAGCAAAATTCTATATGTCAGATAACATCCCAGCAAAAAAATGGTAGTCATTCTGTGACTATAACTTCTTTCATTGCTCCCTAAAATTCAGTTGACATTCTTTAATGATTTTTTGGTGTTATTCTAAGGCACTTCCAAAAGAATTCATGTGCTCATACTTTAAATGCAGTGATCTGGATATAAACCCGATGCATATCTTAAAAAATCACTCTTCATTACTTCTAAAGCATAAGTTATAGTATATCGTATATTTTTTGAATCTAAGGCATTTATTCAAATTGAAAAAATAGTTCTGATGAACTTTTTTAATTTTTTTATTAAATCATTTTTTATATTTTAGTTTAAAATTTCATGAGGGCTAGAATTTATGCAGTTTTGCAATTTTTATAAAAGTTTTGAAAAATAAAGAAAAACAGATTTTTTTTAACCTTTAATTGAAACTAGCTGGCTTGTCATTTGCATATTTTCAACCTTAAATATTTATGACGAACGCAATCTGTGTATTTTTGCATCAAAATACTTTTAAAATTGTGTAAAAATCATTCCAAATTGCCCAACAAATTTTTAAAATTGTGCAAAAATTATTTAAAACTGTCTAAAAATGTTTCCAAATTGTACAACCAGTTTTTAAATTATCCAAAAATATTTTAAAATTTGTCTAAAAATTCATTAAAATTTTTGAAAAATTTTTCAAAAATGCTTGTTCACTAATGCTGAATTATTTATTTGTTTTAATAAAGAGAATTTGTAAATCAATGCATAAATTTTGCTTCTTTAAACTTATTTTTCTGCATTCTTATGAATTAAATTTTCATCAAAGCTTAAATATTACAAAGTATATGAACATTTTCCACTCATGCATTAGAATATCTAATCATTGCATCGTCATTGCTTCCTTAGAGTAAAGTATGAATAATGCTAGTAGCTCTATTTGAATACTTCCAGCCTATGACACGCTAATTTAAATTCATCGATGAAACCATTAGAAAAGAAGTGATGCCTTTGCCATAGTAGTGATGCTTTTATTGCTTCTTTGGCAGCTTCATTTTTGCTGGGATCATTTTCTGAGTCGAAACAGGGACCTACTGCAATAATCGACCTTGACTTGTAATGTGCCTCTTTGTCCAAGCAAAACTAAATCATGCTTTAGTAATTTTCATAAATGAATCATTAATTTTGTAAGCGGTGGTATATATGTAATACTATGCCCTTGCTCAGAATCCTACAAGGATAAAAAATTTTCTAATACATATTTTTCAATAAAACTCGATAATAAGTGAAAGCAAATTAAAATTTTGTTTAATTTTCACTGATATCTTATAGTGCCCCGGAAAGAGTTAACTGTGTCTTAAACGTTGTTTGCCGCCGCTATCTTTTTATTATTGTTGTTAATTCGTTATTGGATCTCAACAACTGCATACATACATACGAGTAATATAAAGGTAAATAAATAGTATAAATAAATTAATAATAAATAATTTAAATACCAATTTAAAACTATTTGTCATTTTTCATATTTTCCTACGTCCACGACGAACATTTTTGGTCCTTTGAACCGGATTAATAAGAAAATGTTTTAAAATTGGTAAAATTTTAATATTTCCAGCGCTCTTCAATTTATTTTGGCAATTTATCTCTATCTGCAAAAAACTTTGTATTTCATGTTTTACAAAGTCCGGTGCGTATTATTATTAAATTGTGCTACGGAAAATAAAATAAAAAGTGAAAAAATTTAAATAAATAATAAAAAAAGTTGTGTTAGAATCCTGCGCTATAACTTTTGTTATTGTTTTTTTTTATACAACGGTGTGTTTGGTTACTCGAACCTGTAAATAAATTTTATTTTCTAAGAGCAACAAAATTTTATAATTTTGCGTTTAAATTTAATTTACAGTATAAAATACATAAATTATAAAAAAAAATGTTCTTTTTTATTTGAGTTAATTAAAAGTCGTCCGTAACTGTGTGATAGTAATTTATTAGTGGTTTTTTAATAAATTTACTTCGGTACATTTAGCGTACATACAAACATATATACATACGTATATAGTTGTCGTAACCGCCAGAATTCGATTAACAACAAATTCAGTGGCGACAACTGATACTGTTTTCTGGCTGTACAACGATTGCCGGACTTATCACGCAACGTTGAGGAAGGCGGAGTCTTGAGGTTGTGAAATCGAAATATAAGTCCACCTATCGCGCGTATGTTACTTGTTTGTCGAAAATAAATGGCAAGCTGCGAAAGTGTGAATCGAAAATAAAGTCGCAGGTCATAATTTATCACTTTCGCCATGAGACACATATGTTTTCGAGGGCGATTGTTTTTCGCGATCATTTCTCTGCCGTTTATATTTACAATTCGCGGCTGAGTAACATTGAACGTGTGTGCCATTTAGTCAGAAAAACGAAAGGCGAAGCGCGAGATATTGTTTCAAAAAGCCCTCTTACGAATCAGGGTTTTGATATAGCGTGGAAAAACTTGAGTAACGCATACGATAATCCGCGTATGTTGGTTAACGACCAGTTCAAGACGCTTTTTAGCTTTGGAAACCAGTATAGGGTTGAAATCACTTCAACGCGGGATAAATGGTTGCCTTTCTGCAATCGCAATTTATCAAATTTCTACCGAAAATTGGGATCCAATTATTGTTTTTACTTGTCTACAACGGTTGCCATCGATCACCTTAAATATATGGGAACAGAGTGTAAAGGATAAATCAGCTTTACTACTCTGGAAAGATTTGGACCTCTTTCTCACGGAAAGAGCCCTCACTTTAGATTGTGTTCGTGACCTAAAGGCGCTCATTACACTAAAGCTTCTTCTTCCTCCTCTTCCACATCGTCAAATAATTCTTGACTTTTATGCAAGAATCATGATCATTATCTACGACTTTGTCCACGTTTTAAGAGCCAGTCTTTTGCGGATAGATTTTGCTACAGTGAAAAGATTACACTGTTGCGTGAATTGTTTATCTCGGGCTCATCACTCAAAAAATTGCAAAAGCACACACAATTGTGCCATATGCAACAAGCGTCATCATACGATGTTACATCGTGGGGCGTCGTCTTTGGAAAATTTGGCTAATAATACGAATTTGAGTTATGTCCGGCAGAATTATTCAACCAATACGAATTCGATTCCTGCCAATCAGCGTGCGAACGTCACTCAAATTGATTCTTCGCTACATCCACTTCTGATGTCGCAGCTCGAGCGAATCAACAGATATTTCATACCTCGCAAAATAGATCGGTTATTCTAAGGACAGCTATGGTGAATATCGTTCACCAAGGTACTACGTATACAGACCGTGCTCTTATTGATCCGGGCTCTGACGCTTCGTTCATTTCGGAACGTTTGCAAAATCGCTTGAAACTTTCGACGCATTTCACGAATGCTTAAATTTCAGGCGTGAATCTGGCAGTTACTGCTAATTTCAGAAAAAATTTTAATAGAAACTATGGCGCTTGGTTTGCCTAAGATATCGGGTAATTTGCCATCGTTTGCGATTCCATCGTATATAAGAGGTATTCCATCGTATATAAGAACCTACGATTTGCAGACAACAACTTTTACGACAGTCGACCTGTTGATGTTTTGCTCGGCTCAGATTTATATGCTAGAATTATTCTGGGAGAAATTCAACGTGATATTTTGGGTTCACTTTTGGCTCAAGGATCAGTTTTTGGTTGGATTATAACCGGTCCAATTTCTTAACCCCAAGTTTATTCCACTAATGTAGATTTTTCTATGAATAGAAATCTTCTTTGATTTTGGGAACTTGAAGAGACTCCTAAGAGGTACCACGTCCAATCTAAGGATAATCCTGCCGATTTTAGTAGTCGGGGAGTCGCTCTCTCGGAGCTGGCAAATAGTAAACTTTGGTGCCATGGTCCCCAGTGGCTTCATCTCGTTAAGTCCCAATAGAATATTACCGATCTTTTGCGAATGGACACTGACATTGAGAATCGCTCTGTTCAGAGTTTTTCTTCGTTCTTTGTAGACGAATAAGGTCACAGCGTACACAGTGGAGACACGATAATTAGAGCGCCTTGTTTCTTTACGGTTTTTTAGAAAACTACGTGGAAACTACTATTTTGACAACTCTGATGTTCTATAAAAGCAACTAAGATATGACAAACTGTAGGAGAAACAACTGATTTTCCACTTCGTCTGCTTATTATTGGTTTGGCCCACTCACCATTTTTGTTATAATAGAGGCGAATGGATTATATATAATATGAATATCCTCTTTCTAATTCTAAAACCCGTTTTTCGATATCTGGCATCATAACTGAGATAACTAATATTAACTTTGATATAAAATTAAGAATGAAAACCATTTTCATTGTTTTTCTTTTAAATGTTTGGGCAAACTAATAATAAGCTGGCGATTAATTAAATGTGTTTTGTGAGTGAGTTTATTTGTTAATACATTCCACAGATCATATAAATGTGAAACTTTGTTGTATGTTTTGTTCTTTTGAATACTGAGATAAAATTAAAAAAAAAATACATTAATTATGTGCAAAAATGTTATAAAAACATAAAACAGTTTTTGTTATTACAATATGTAACCCAAATATAAAATTTGTTGTGAGTTTGTACTAAGTTTATGAAACAACAAGATATTTAAAATTTTAGTAAATACAGTCATGTAGCACTTCTATGGTATCTTTTTAATACTTTTGGCGATCATATGTTTTAAAACATGCCGTGTAGTTGTTCACTTTTACACATTATTTTTATACCCTTCACTACATGTGGAAGAGTATATATAAGTTTGTCAATCCGTTTGTAATTTCTACAATATTGATCTTAGACCCTATAAAGTATATATATTCTGGGTCCTTATGAAGAGCGAAGTTGATTTAACGATGTCCGTCTGTGTGTTGGAATCTGTTTTCCGAAGAACCCAGACATGACGAGGTCTTGCTTGTTATATATTTCTGACACATGTGATCCATTTCTGTTTGCTATTGAAAATCAGCCAGATTGGTTGATAAATAGCTGAGATATTAAAAAAACCAGGACTACCTCTAATTTTTTCCGTAAAATTCCTTTGTTAAATATGTATGTAGAATTTTACGCATAACAACCACATCCATTTGTTGAAATACTTTTCTTTCACCTCTTCACACACAAACAATACATACAAAGATTTGTCATTTTAATAAAAACCAAACAAATCTGTTTTAAACGAAAACTGTTTATTTCTTACTTCTATTAACGACGGTTGCATATAAGCTTCAATAGCTCAGTGGTCTAAGTCACAAATAGTTTTTCTCTCTTAGTCGCGGGTTCGATCCCCATCTATTCAACTTATTTGTACAATATTTTTATATATTTTCTTAAGATTTATTTTTTTTGTTTGTTTTTTTTAACATTAATAACTAGTTTTAATAAAATTTTAAATTAATAATTAAATAATCCATAAATAGGCTAAAAACATCAAAATTTTTATAAAAACCCTCTGATACAAACAAAATACAAACGGTTTTCTTTCTATTTTTTGCTCCGATTTAAAAGAATTTATAAAAAGATTTTAAAACCATTTTATTTCTCATATATTAAGAAAATTGTATACATAATTCCTTTTTGAGTCATAACTGATAATAATTTATAAAACAAATTTTTATAAACTATTTTCCTTCAAATTTTTAAAATTAAGCTAAAGAAATTAAAAACATTTTTTAAAAAAGCGAAATAATATCCCAAATGCATATTTGCCAGCTAAATTAAACGTTTTTGTAAAAATAAAACACATGCAGTTCTAGTGAAATCTTTTAACGATTTGTAAAAAAATATTTTTTTGGTCGAAAAAAGCTTTTTTAAGAACTAAAAAGATTTTTGAAAAAAAAATATGACAACACTGATTGGCATTATGATCGTGATTGTTGTTGTTTTTATTTTATTTGTTGAACTTCTTTTCTTTCACCTCTTCACCTTTTATACACAAACAACAAACACATACAAATATTTGTCATTTAAATAAAAACCAAACAAATCTGTTTCAAACGAAAACTGTTTATTTTTTACGTCTATTAACGGTGGTTGCATATAAACTTCAATGGCTCAGTGGTGTAAGTGCTTTGGCACAAATACTTTTTTTGTAAATTTTTTTATTTTTATATTTTTTTAACACTTTTTTTATTTTCTTAAGACTTTTTTTTTTGTTATTTTTTTATTTTTTTTTAACAAAACAAATGCGTCTATCACAGTTGGCTTAACGATGTCAGTCAGCTTTTCTGTATAATTGGAGAACGGAAAGAGGAAAAGTTTCCAAATAAGGTATAAGCATCTTGGTTATCAATACACAACATCTGACCAAATGTGGGCGGGATCCTTGAATTGGGCGTGGCACAAAATAGATTAATTTATATCTTAAGAATGGTAAGACCGTAATTAAATACTCCATAAATGGGCTAAAAACATCAAAATTTTTATAAAATCTAAAATGTAATATGACCTATGGATACGTCTTATATATCCAAAGATCGAAAATCTTTAGTAGAACGTATTTGCTGAAAGTAGTTATGACCAAAACCTAAAAAAATACCTATTTTCGGGAACCATAAATCTTTCAGAGTCCAAGTTTTATCACTAAACTAAATGGTAAATTTCCACTTAAAGATGTCCGTATATAAATCTGTCCATTCCATATATGTCCATATATAAACTTCACTATTTTCCCAACCATGGTGAAGGGTATATAAGATTCGGCATAGCTGAATTAAGCCACTCTTACTTGTTTTGTATACATTGTTTTAAAATCTCTTTCTCGCCTAAGACATGAATTACAACAACAACCCTCACCATACGGTTTTTGTTCACTCGTTGCACAGCAGTCACTTCTGACAACACTGGTATACCCTGTGAATAAGGTAAAGATATATATGAAGATATTCTAAGGAACTTTTCGCGTCTTGACAAATCGCTTCGTATTATATCGTATGTATTGCGATTTTTCTATAATATTCATCAAGCTCATAGATCTGATCGTCCTTTATATGACAGTAAAACTCTTTCGAGTATGGAAATAAATAGGACTAAGTTATATTTAGCCAAAGTATGTCAAAAGTTTCATTAAGCTGAGGAGTGTCTTTTGGACAATAAGCCATTATGTGCGATGAGTTGATTGATTCCTCTGAATCCTTTCCTTGATAAGGATGGCGTTATAAGATTAAACGTTCGTTTGGTTAAATCACCATCTCTTTCGTATACGGAACAACATCCGATCATTTTGCCTAACGAGAGTAGATTTACACTTCTCTTGACGGAATTTGCGCATCTTATTTCCATTCACTGTGGAAATCAATTGATGCTACGAATACTTTGCATAGAATATTGGGTTCCTCGATAAAAGTCTAAAATTCGAGGAGTTGTAAGTGGCTGCAGTCAAATTATGGCAGCTCTTCCTCCGGAAAGAACTTGGCTTGATAGGCCTTTTACCGTCACTGGTGTTGATTTCGCAGGTCCTTTTGATATCATAAGTTTTACTTGTAGGACTTGTCGAATAAACAAAGGCTACGTTTGTATATTTGTCTGCTTTTCTACTAAAGCCATACATTTAGAGGAAACTACAGACTTGTTAACAGCATCACCACCTTTCAACGATTTATTTCTCGTCGAGGGTGTCCTAGTACGATCTTTTCGGATAATGGCACAAACTTCGTAGGTGCGCCTCGTGAATTAGAAAAGGATTTTTAAACCTTTCTCAAGCAAAGCCAGTCTACAGTGTCTACTACGTATGTCTTTCGGGGATTGTCATGCCATTTTATCACTACTGGCGCTCCTCACATGGGTGGCCTGTGGGAAGCTGGTGTTAAGAGTTTTTAACTCCACTTTCGGAAAGAGGAACAACGTTTTAAATATACATTCGAAGAACTTTCGACAATTCTGGCACGAATAGAAGTGTGTGTTAAGTCGCGTCCTCTTTCTCCATTGAACTACAACCTTCAAGAGCCCGTTGCTCTAACTCCGGGTCATTTCGTAATTGTCTCGGCAATTTAAGCTCCTCGAGAAGACGATTTGGTCGTGATTAGGCATAAACAGTTACCTCCAACTTCGTGGAGACTAGGTCTAGTCGTAAATTATATCCGGGTAGTGACGGTATTGTTAGGGTAGTTGATGAGCGTACGACGAATGAGGTTGTAAGACGAAACATTACGCATTTCATACTTTTGGCCAATTAATATAAAATTTACATACATTTTTTTCTTCTTCGTTAACCTATGTTTTTTCCTAGCACAATGGCCGCCTTATCGCAAAACTTCTCCGTTGATGGTCTTTTGGAAGATTATGAAGAAGCGATGGAAATAGCAGAACTTACATCTGCAGCAGCCTCTTTGGCAGCACCTACTACAGAAGTTGTTGAGATTACTCCGCCAGCAACATCATCGGTTTCCGAACATTTATCGGAACCTAAAGGAACCTTAGGCTCGAATATCTCCACAACTTTTGCGATTGGAAGTGTAGGGCCTGTAAGAACAAAAACCATCCCCTGCGTGCATGCGCTAACTTTCGTAAAATGAGTCATGAGAAAAAGTTGTGCATGGTGGTCTTACACCATCTCAAATGTCATCTTTGTCAAGGGGATCATAACCCTTCTCCATTCATTCTCAGTAAGTCGGCAAGAAAACGCATGATCGCTCTGCTTCCAAAATTACGGTTTCTACGAAGCCGAGAAAGGCCGTTAATCTTCCATCTTCGTCCGTTTCGACACTTTTCCTGCCTATTAGACATGTGGTGTCCTTTTCGCCCACCCTTGTGGTGAAATTAAAATTACAGGCAAAGTCTTTATTGGTACGGGCAGCTCTGGACTCCTGTTGTAGCAACAGCTATGTGTGCGAGTCATTAACGGCGAGAGTTACGAAAATGAAGGGTGTGAACACTCCTGCGGATTCTGTGTCGGATCTAGTAAAGGAAAATTTTGCTGGGCTTCAGCTGGCAGACCCTCGCTTTAATATATCGGCTCCGGTTGCAATGCTATTGGGACCAGAACTGATCCCACAAATTTAAAGGAAAGGGTCTTCCTTTGGCTCAGTATACCATATTTGGTTGGGTCATGTATGGCCCATCCCCTTTTTAAGGGAACGGTCCCCTTTGCACCAACGACCTCTGTGTCAACCCGACCCCCTTTGGGTTACTTATATGTAAGTAATTTTTATATTTTTAAAAACATCTGGCCCCTTTAGGTACATACATTTTTGAATTGTAAGCAGACCTCTGTGTCAAACCTGGCCCCCTTTGGGTCATGCATTTTTATTTTTTAAGGCCACTGTGTCAACTTGGCCCCCTTTGGGTCACCGATCTCTTGATCGACTATAACAAATAGTTTTAAGTGTGTTTTGAAAAAATAAATGAATTTTTGTATATAAAATTTAATATTTTAAGTACTTATATTTGACTTTTAGTCTTTATGTTGCAACCCTTATAATGTTGCAAGGTGGCCGGCAATGTTTAAGCAAAAAATCTTTTATTATTTAAATTTGATCTTTTCGGAATATCAGACCTATTTTAGGGTTAATTCGTTCTTTGATATCCCTCTTTACATTCGTTCTTTGAGTTCTCCTTTACAACTTTGTAGGGAGTTTTCACTCTTTTTGTAACGAGTAGATAATTAACTGTATCTTAAATGTTGTTTGCCGCCGCTATCCTTTTATTATTGTTGTTAATTCGTTATCGGATCTCAACAACTGCACACATACGAGTATATAAAGGTAAATAATTAATATTAACAAATTAATAATAAATAATTTAAATATCAATTTAAAACTATTTGTCTTTTTCCATATTTTCCTACGTCCACCACGAACATGTGCATATGCCCATTTGCAAAAGTGTAAATGTGCCAATTTGCAAATGCAAAATTGCAAAAGTGAAAATTTGATGGTTTGATAGATTTATGGTTTGATAGATTGATGGTTTGATGTATCGATGGTTTGATGGATTGATGATAATGTAAATGTGCAAATGCGCAAATATGTAAAAATGCACATGTGCTAATGGGTAAATGTGGAAATGTAAAAATGTGTAAATATTTATTTATTTCATTCAACATCGCCAACCCAAACCACAGAAGATAGAACGCTGAAATTTGGTATGTAGGTTCCCCCTGCGGCTTAGACATTCGCTTTTATGAGATTATTGGAAATTCCTTCGGGGAAGAGCAAAAAGGGGAAAAACGCCTTTCACGGTCTGCCCAAACTCCTATAGCTAGAAACCTCAAATTTGAAATATACTTTTCTTGGAGTATGTGCTAACTGATCGATGAAGTCTCCCCCTTAACAGCCTGCACCTAGGAAGTTTGAATTTAGTTTGCAGGCTCCATTTTCAGTGCAGATAACAGTTAACACGTAATTTTTGGAAAATCCAATGGGGAGGGGCAGAAAAGGTTCATCCTCCAATGTAGACAATCATCTAAGTTGGATTTTTAGAAATGTGTACGGGGAGGGCTGCCCCCACCGATTTAGCCAAAAAGCTGAAACTTTAAATATGTGTTAACTGGAGTATGTGCTAACTCATTGATCAGCTACATCTTAGAATTTTGGTCTGGGCCATGGTAACAACTAAGGACTCCGGGTAATTAACTGGGAACTTTGTACACCCCCGGGCGTTAGCCCGGGCAACCATTTTCTACGCTAACAATGTTGCAAGCAAGGGAAATATTTGCAAGGTAAAATTGCAAATTGGAAGGGGACAGGGTACGAGTAAAATTGAAACACTAGACAAGGGATACGAAATGGAATGCAATGAGGAACGAGTGAAATTGATACACTTGATAGGGTAAAAAATAAAATTGAAGGGGGACCGAGTGTAATTGAAACATAAGACGAGGGGAAATAAATGGAATGGGAACGAGTGGAAATGAATCATTAGACAAGGAGGACGAAATGGGATGGAAAGGGGAACAAGTTATATTAAAACAGTTAACACTGGGCACGTCCCCTTTGAATGGCATATAAAAAAAATTCAAAACTTAAATTTAAACATCCACTTCAAAAGATGAAACAAATTTATTTAAATTGTGAAATCTATCGAAAATAAAATAATAATCTCATCTCAACATATTTCGATATTTAAAACTACCGATAACGAAGTATTGGGCTTTTAAGATAGTTCCTTTATATATAAAATCGTCGTTTGAGTGTAAAACGATGTGTAAAATCGAAAGCTCTATACAAATAATAAAATAATAATTGGTTAAAAAAAATAGACAGGAGTATTAGAAACCATAAAAAATACTAATTATAATTGGTGGAAAGCAAAGTTATTATAAAAAACAATCATATTTATAATATAAACAATAAAAGAACTCAGTCATGGCTGAGTGCAGTAAATGCAAATCGTCAATTCGTGGGGAAACGGGAATACAATGTGAGGGCGTCTGTAAAAAAACTTATCACGGTTCAATAAAGT
This sequence comes from Eustalomyia histrio, assembly GCA_949748255.1. NCBI lineage: Eukaryota > Metazoa > Arthropoda > Insecta > Diptera > Anthomyiidae > Eustalomyia > Eustalomyia histrio. The sequence continues at coordinate 103,077,936 of OX456523.1, read as the reverse complement.
GTCCTGGTATTGACCAACATTCCCAAAAAACTCTGCAAGAACACAATTTCTTACGTTTTGTATGTGGAGATTGTATCCAGTACATACACAATGTTGATATGATCCTAAGGGATATACAAGAAGATGTACATAGAAATAAGCAAAACTTAGTAGACTATAAACATGAATTTTCATTATCACTGAAAGTAAATTAAAACAGTTGTTGGAGGCGATAGAAAAACGATATGAAGAAAGGTTAAAAAAATGGATACTGTTCAAAAAGCATGTACAAAAATGTCAAAGAAGTTAAAAAAATATATATTAATGTAAATGATTTTAAAAACAACTGTAGCATGATTGCATTATTTTAGTAATGATGAACTTATTACTTTAAGTGACTGACATCCAAATATCGTATGTCACACTAAATTTAATCATGCTTAATTTTCAAATGTTACTTGAAACCCATTTGTTTCCAACGTGGGAAACTATTAAAAATACACACAAACTTGTATTATTATTAGGTTAAGCTAAATTCTCATAAGTATTATATAAGCTAGAATAATTTATAATTTAAGGGAATTAAATAAACAAAGACGAAGAGTGCAAGTCATTTGCACCTTCGAATTTAAAATTTATAAAAAGTAATAGTTTTAATCTACATGGCGATCCTGCCAGACTTTTGGAGTGCTCGACTCTAAAGCACCCAAAAACAGCTATTATCCTTAAAATTCGTTGGAGTGCTCGAATATAAAGCACCCAAAACAAAATTAATATAATCACTCTGCCAGTCCTTTGGAGTGCACCCAAAGTGGGAAAACAGGCAAGCCTCCTAGGGTATCTCAAATAAAACACCCAGAGAGAGAGAAAAACATACAAAAAAGGGATACTCCATTTTAACCAGTTCCTGGCGGACAGCCAAGTCTCCGCCAGATGTCTAAAGAAGGTCCACAGCCATTGACCTTGGAACAGTACAGAGCAAGGAATAGAAGAAAACAACAAGAAGAACCGAAAATACCAAAAGTGAAAAAACCAAAGCGCAGAGGAGGACTACTCTGCAGACTAAAAAGAGCACGGGCGCTGTTATTGAGAGAAATAAACAGACAACCCCCTCCCAGCTGGAATGATGCCACAAATCTCTGGAGGAGAATAACCGAGTTGGAGCAGCTCATTAAAATAAAACTAAAAACAACTAACTAACTTTAAAATTAATTTAAATGAAGTGCACCTAGAGTGAACTAATAGGTCGACAGGCGTTAACCTTTTTTAACATTTTTTTTTTAAACAAAAAAAGAAAAAAAAACAAAGTAAAATTATTTATATGTCTTAAGTAATGACATAAACAACAAGAAATAAAAATAATATAATGATATAATCTTAAATATATTCATAATTGTAAATTGGCCCTTTGATATAAATTAAAATAATGACTTCATCATTAGAATGGTAGTCAGAATACTGGAAACTGATAGGAATGTTAGGAGAACCTACAGAATAAGATTTAGCTACAGCACTACTAGAATAGAAGAGGAAACAATACGCTCAATAAAATAGTAAAGAACAAAAATAGTAAGAAGGGTAAGATATAGAAAATAAGGGTAGGAACCCATTAAAAATTATACGAATTTGCGAAAAAAAAACATTTTAAAATGGGGAAACTAAACTCTAAGATAGAAAAACCGAACGCAAATGTAGTGAATAACGTAGAAATTATAGATCATACCACACAAATTGATTCGTTATGGACACTTTTCCATATAGCTATAATTATTAGTACAGTAGACTCACTTTTAAAATTGTACCTCTTCATAAGAAATCCCTTAAGAGAAAATATGTAAGTCGAGCAAATGACTTAGATAAAGTATAGAAAAAAAATCAGAGAAAATATAAATATATGATAGGAGAAAATATGTAAGTCGAGCAAATGACTTAAGAGCTAACTATATTATACTTTTGCTAGCTTAAGCAAATGTGCGAATACATGTAATCAAATGTGTATGACTATATTGTACTTAACAAACTTTTCGTTAAGTTTCGTCAAGTGTCATTTGCTTAAGCAAACAGCGAAACTGACCGCACTTTACTTAAGGAATCATGTGTTTTTAAAAAAACTGTTTATTAAAAAAAAAAACAAACTGCAATGTACGCGGAAAATATTTTTATAGACAATTTAATTGAAAATGTTAAAAAACAAACGTGCATGTATAACAAAAGGGGTGGGTTTTGTATTTGTTTTTCGATTAAGATGCAATCACTGTTGCATTTTTTAGTACTTTTTTATTTATGTTTTCATTTGTTTCTTTAAATTATTTAAAATTAATATAGATTTACTCGTTAATTGTAAAATATTTATAAATTGAACACATTAAATAATATTTTTCGAAAACACACATATATTTTGTAAATATAAGAAGAAAACAGTTTTTGCAAAAGTACAAATATTTGCAACTAAGTGTAGTAAGTATTTAAGTTTAAAAAGTACATTGTAGCCACCAAAAAGTCTTCAATAAGTTGATTAAGCATTTGACAGACTTTTCGTTGATTTTTGACAGTAGCTTAAGTTAGCAAAAGTATAATATAGTTAGCCCTTTAGATAAAGTATAGAAAAAAAAATCTGAGAAAATATAAATATATGATAATAACCAAAATAGAGGATTTAAATGGAATGGAACCAAATTGTAAACTAAGCCAGATTGATTAAGGAAGAATTCGAACGTACATACAAATGCCTAAATGTTGATAGACCTATCAGAGAAGAAACAATAAGACTTCATTTTAATAACCTTTTTAAAAATCTCAAGAAAATACGAGTTTTATTTAACGTTTATTATAACAGACCTTCATTATCAGATCAAGCTAAAGCAGATGCATTTTTTTAGATTTAAAAAATAAAATTACGAAAATAGCAGCAAAAAAGGCTATAACAATAGAATTACCTAATTCAATACACGAAAGTGAACCTTGTAACTTCACTATACCATCGACAACAGACAAAATGAGCCAAACAATCGTTGAATTTCTCAATACAGCTTCCAAGCTGATTACAGACTTCGATGGGAAGCCTGAAAATCTGACATCCTTTATCGATTCATTAACTTTAGTTGATACAATAAAGGGTCAACATGAGCTAGCTGCAGTATCCTTAATAAAAACCAAATTAAAAGGAACGGCTAGAAATTTAATAACTAATTAATCAAACATATCAGATATAATAACCAAACTCAGCGTGAAGGGCGAATCTGTTGAAGTCCTTTCTCCAAAAATAATGAGTACAAAACAATTCAATAAAACACCAAACGCTTACTGTAACGAAATAGAAAACCTAGCGAAATCCTTAGAAAATGCATATATCTCAGATGGTTTGCCATGCCAATTAGCAACCAAATACTCGACGCAAGTTGCTGTAAAAGCACTTACTAAAAACTGCACCCTTGATAAAGTAAAACTTATCATGGAGGCAGGACAATTTAACAGTATGAATGACGCTGTTGGTAAATTCATAAATAGTTGCACAAAGGCAACTGGGCAACAAAATGCCATATTATATTTTGGACAGAAACCAAACAATAATTTCCGAGGAAATTATGTAAAATTTAATAAAAGAAAAAATTATCCAAGATATAATAACGACAATAATAACACCAACAATGGTAATAATACTAATAGGAATAATTTCAACAACAGAAACCAACAAAGGTACAATAACAATCGTAGAACTAGAAACTACGTCAGAGCAACAGACTCAAACGAAAATGATTCGAAAAACTCGAATCATCCCCTAAGAGAAACTCAGTAAATAATAATGTATATAATCTGAACCTCAGTTTTTGTTTCTTCATTAATATTCAAATAGATAAAACTAACACCACAGTAACACTACTAATAGACACAGGAGCTGACATTTCTCTAATAAAAAAACACATTGCAAACTAAACTAAATATATACTGACAAAACAACCACATTGACGGGAATAGGAGAAGGTAAAATTAAATCAATAGGTACTACATTTTTCGATTTAAAATTTAAAAATTTCTTGATACCCCATAACTTCCAAGTAGTACAAAATGATTTTCCAATACCCTGTGACGGAATCATTGGAATGGATTTCATAAAAAAATACAATTGTATATTAGATTTCAATGAAAAATCAAAGCTCTAAATTAACGAGGATGAGACTCGACTTGGAGGAGTATGATTTACAGTGGAATATCTTAGGGGAAAAGATAATTACGTTGCCGACGCGCTATCGCGTATAACTATAAATGATTTCAAAGACATGAATAAAAAAGTTTCTTCAGTATTAGGGGTCACGACTCGATCGATGGCCAATAAAGGAGAAAAAAATCAGTAGTTCTAAACAGCATAAAAATAATACTAATAAAGATAAGCCCAGTATATATGTAGCTTTAACAAACTCTGACGTCAGAAAATACTGTAAACTAAAGATTTCCCCCGGAAGATGTTATATCAAACGAGGAAAATCTATAGTAACATGTATACAAATTAAAGATTTGTTTACTAACGAGAACTTTGACTTAGAACAATTTTTCTCTAGGCTCGAAAATGTGGCCGGTAAACATAATGTTTATAAATTACAAGTGGCACCTAGTGAGAAAATTTTTTAATTTATCTCTATATATGAATTCAAAAAATGGGCAATAAATTATTAAATAAATTAAAGTAGCGCTACTAAATGAGGTGACCCAATTTGATAGTAAGAATGCCAAGGCAATTCTCGGTATAATGTTGAAATATCACGATAATCCCATAGAAGGTGAACATTGTGGAACATATAGAACAATTCAGAAAATTAAAAGATATTACTACTGGAAAAATATGTCGAAAGACATATCTAAATATGTAAAATCATGTCATAAATGTCAAACAACAAAGACAACTAAACATTTGAAAAGTCCAATGACCATTACAGAAACACCGAACAAACCATTTGACACGGTGTATGTAGATATAATAGGTCCATTTCCAAAATCAATTTACGGAAATAAATATGCAATCACGATAATATGTGATTTAAGCAAATTCTTAGTAACTATACCAATACCAGACAAAAGCGCTAAAACAATAGCTAAGGCTATATTTGATAATTTTATACCTACCTACGGTCCGATGAAGACGTTCATTTCGGACATGGGAAATGAATATAAAAATTCAATCCTATCGGAAATTTGTGATTTTCATCAAACATTAGGAACAATAGAAAGAAGTCATAGGACTTTTAATGAATATGTACGTTCTTATATTTCAGTGAACAAAACAGACTGGGATCAATGCTTAAAATACTTCACATACTGTTTTAACACAAGACCTTCAACAGTGCATAATTACTTTCCATATGAATTAGTTTTTTCAACACTCCCAAATAAATTTCAACAATTTGATAAAGTAGATAGAATTTCTCCACTATACAATATAGATGACTATGGCAAAGAGGCACATAAAAGGGCCCAAATATTATTAGACAGAAATAAAAATAAGCAAAAACTTTATTATGATAGGAAAATAATAGACCATGATCTTAAAATAGGAGATTTAGTTTTACTAAAAAATGAAGAAGGACATAAGTTGGATAACCAGTATAAAATTAAGAAAATAGATATAAGAAACAATATAACTAACCATAGTAGATAATGAGACGGAAAATGAACAAATGGTTCATAGGAATAGAATTAAGTTATATCATATACTGGCTAAAATAAAATAAATAATAAGAAAAAAAAAAGTTAATAAAATAATATACTTTAATAAAACAATTAAAATAAATTTTATAAAACATCTAAAACTACTAATTAAAACCTCAAATTGTTGTAAAAGAATGTCCATAGAACAACATTTTGTTATATGAACTTTCTTATGAAAATGGAGGTGTAGCATGATTGCATTATTTTAGTAATGATGAACTTATTACTTTAAGTGACTGACATCCAAATATCGTATGTCACACTAAATTTAATCATGCTTAATTTTCAAATCTTACTTGAAACCGATTTGTTTCCAACGTGGGAAACTTTTTAAAATACACACAAACTTGTATTATTATTAGGTTAAGCTAAATTCTCATTAGTAGTATATGAGCTAGAATAATTTAAGCACTCAGAATATTATGTAGTTAACTGTTTGTAGTTTAATAAAAAAGTTTTCCGTTCCATTTAAAAATAAAGGAAGATACATTTATTTTTCAAAGAAACATCTATATTAACTTTTTTATACATTTATTTGAAATAATTTACTATCATTTACCGATTTTTTTCAGTTTCATTTATTTTTTTCATTTGTTTGAAATTTAATAAAAATTTACCCACAAAACGGAAACTTGTGGTTTATTTGTGTCCGTAACAGTTATTGCAAATTTAAATTTTGTTTGCTGTCTGTTTCAAAAAATAATATTCAAAAAATTTCAATTTGTTTTTTTATTTAAATTGGTTGTATATATACAAAATTTTTCAATACAAATTACAAGAACTTCATAAACACACATACATATACAAATACATTCTCACAAAAAGTGTTTATAGCTTCATATGCATACATACATTTTGTATTGTACGAGTATATTAAAAAAAAAGAAAAAATACAAAAACGGAAATAATTTCAAATAAATGAAAAAAACATTTATTTTTTAAGGATTGGTGGGTAAAATTTTGACATTTATTTTAACTGATTATATCAGTTGTTTCTTACGGATGTGTCAGTTGATTAATCAACATTTAAAAATAAATAACAAATGGCATTTAATTTAAATGAAAATTAAGTAGACCGGTTTTTAAATGAAATATCATTTCTTTTAAATGATATTTTCAGTTATTTTAACTTACAAACTTTTTTAAGTGAGGGAATTAAATAAACAAAGACGAAGAGTGCAAGTCATTTGCACCTTCGAATTTAAAATTTATAAAAAGTAATAGTTTTAATCTACACAATAACAAAGAAATGTGCAAGTCGTTTGAAGAAAAAAACTTAAATATGTGTAACGAAATAAAGAAGGTATTAAAAGAAACCAACAAAAAGCAAACAAAAATTACATATGCAGAGTCAGTAAAAAAAACATACTACCAGATGTGAACAAACAGGTGCCATTAATTGTAAAACCAAAAGAAAAACAAGGGGTAGAAAAAACAAGAGAAGCACTAAATGATAAAGTTGATCCAGTTAATTTAACAATTACAGGTGTAGAAAACAGAAGAAATGGAACGGTTGTAATTCAAAGTGAAAATAATGAAGAAAGAGGGAAAGAAAAAAATGCAATAGAAATTAAATCAAAAAGTATATAATTTACTATAGAGTATTTTTCCCGCTCTACCAGAAATTCAACACGGTACAGAGTTCAGCGGCAACATTTTTAAATGAGAGCGCAACATTTTCAAAGTTGCTAAAGTGTTGAAAAACATTAAATTTGCTGTGCTGCCACATAAACAGTGTAATTTTTAATCCCAGTTTTTGGGATTTTTAACTGTTTACTAGTTTTTTCATGAAAACAATTTTTTTTCAAATTATTGCATTTTTTATAGGTTTTTAGTTATATGTTGCAACAATTAATAGCATATTTATTCTCTTTATTATATATTTTTACCATAGAAATGGGAAATAATGGATATGAATAGACATAGTTGGTCAATGTGTGTGTACACACTTTAATACTTTTCATGTCACAATGTTATGTTTGAATTCGTAACTATTTTTTAACACAATTGCAAATTTTTGTTGTATTTTTTTACTTTATTAGAAATGTCTAATTTTAGCAAAAATAAATAGTTTTTTGAACAAATATTATATTTTTATATTAAAAATCTGAAAAAAATACATGAATAAAATAAAAAAACATTTTTTTTATGAAATAATCTGAAAAATCTCTAGCATCCCAAAAAACGGCAAAAAAATAGTTAAAATTGGTTATATGGCAGCACCGCTAAACACTACTAAAAGTTGCCGGCCAAAACTCACCTTTGTTGCCGCCAAACTATGTTCGTGTTCTAAGAGAGTACTAAAAAGTTCGTGAGAGAGAAACATACTCTATAGAAAATTATATACTTTTTGATTAAATTAGCTGAAGGATATGAGATTAAGATGCCCAACCCAATAGAACTAAGAGTTAAAATTATGACTTTTGTACATGAGGACTAATAAATAATTGAGAAATTAAAGAGCAGAACCCAATTATATATAATGCAGAACTTAAAATAATTGAAAAATACGAAATAAAACGAAATAATAAGACAATCTATAATGTGAAAATGGCAGTCGATAACGAAACATATACAAAAATTATAGAAGCGAGAAATGTAAATATAGGATGGGAAAGATGTAGAGTGTTCGATGGAACAGATGTAACGCAGTGCCTCAAATGTAGAGGATATAACCATATCGCAAAAAAATGCAAAAATCAAGAAATATGCTTAAGATGTCATGGTCAAAACAAAAGAATGCAAGAATACCGAGCAGATAATGAAATGTACAAATTGCGTGAAAATGAACAATAAACTTAATATGGATTTAGATGAAAATCACTTTACAAACAATAGAGAATGTCCCGTTAATCAAAATAAATAGAATTTAAAAATGAGAAGAATTGGCGTATCAGTATAACAATTAAAGAAAATATTTGCTCTATACACAAATGTGCAAGGATAAGTAAATAATTTTAATCAAGTGGAAGTAATTGCATCAACGGAAAGCTTATTTATACTTTCAGAAACACATATTACAAAAGACGTCGAAGAAAATTAAGTTATATTACAAGGGTATGATCATATTATGTCGCTTTCTACATCTACAAGAACGGGAGGAGTCGTTATTTATTTTAAGAAGACATGGAAATTAAATAAAATTATTGAAAAGATTGACGGTGTTAAATATTGGATTTTAGTATGTAAAGCCTCATGTCAAGACAATCAAATGATAATTGCTGCCATATACAGATCACCTAGTTATGGAGAGTCGGAATTTTGTAAAATTTTCGAAGAAGTCTTAGAAGAAATCTGTGATTATAACTGTGATATTTTGATAACGGGACATTTCAGTATAGACTGGTCTAAAAATTCGCCATGTAAAAATCAAATTGAATGCATACTAAATGAAAACGGTCTCAGACAATTAGTTAATGAATATACAAGAGTAACAAAAAATTCTAGTACCAGCGAAAAAAAAACGTGTTTTTTAAAAGGCTCCGTTTAAATCTAGTTTTTTAAATTCCATTCCATTATTTTACGATAAACTTCGACTTAAAATCACTATTAAAATATTTTGTGTGTTTTTGATATAAATAAATGATCTAAACTCATCTGTTTTTTGCAAAAGTCAATAGTTAAAAAACAATATAGAAGCAATATAAAAACAATAGAAACCAAAAAAATAATAAATTAAATTAAAATATTGGAATCTCTTTATTTACATTAAACCAGTGATCGGCACTTATACTAACATACTAACACAGATAGCATGAAAATGAAAATAATAAATCAGTCTCAGTTGAGCTTTCGTGCAGTAAGGTAGTGTCGACGGATAGTACGTACATTACACTGAACGAAATGTCTTACGAAGAATGGGCAAACTTGAATATTTAATATACCAGCGTCTTTTATTGTTGCTGCTGAACTTGCAAATCATTGCCGTCCATTCGGGGATGGCCAGTTTTTCAAGGATGTTATAAAATATGCAATGAATGAATGAAATTACAAATTATTTTGTAGTTTGTAAGTTAAAGTATATTAAAAATCTTTAATATTTCTCTATTTATTTTTTTTATTTATTTATTTATTTCTTTCTTTCTTTCTTTAATTATTTTTTTATTGATTTATTTATATATATATTTATTTGTGTATTTAAAATTCATATTTAAATAGGGAAGGGTTTGACTTTCCCAGGCTGTAACTGAGAAACTTCTTGGATCTTAAAAGATTTTAATTATAAATTTTCGTTTTTTTGTTGTTTTTTTATTTGCTTTTGTTATATATTTTTTGTTACAAACACATTTCTTTCAGTGCATTAAGATAGGGAGAGCGTAACTCACCTATACAATGGCAACAATATGGTTGTATTAGTTTGCCGATCACTGCATTAAACATACTGCATATAAAGAGATAACTCAACCTAAAAGAGTTTATATTGCAATGAAAAGAAGGATAATAATTAACAGGAAAAAAAAATATACTTTTTTTTTTAAATAACAAAAACAACAAAAGATTTAAACAGTCTGTAAAAATAATAAAAACAGAGAAATCATAATCATTATGCCTTACACTTACACTAGTTTTTTGACTCTCGAGTGAACAGACGTATTATTAAATGGATCCCCCCTCTAATCTTTGCGCGAAGTGTTTTAATTCGCTAAAATATAATAACAATAAATCAATTGCTTGCCATTTGTGTAGGGCCAAATTTCATTTAATTTGTGCTAATATTGATGATAATTTTCTTGAAGTATTTAATAAAAATAAAAACATTGTTTTTAATTGCTCTACTTGTTTGAAAGTTACTTCTAATCTTCTTTTACACATCTCTTCGTTAACAAATGAAGTGAGAGAGCTTAAAGAAATGCTGAATTCATCCCTTATACATGAACTTCATGATTTGAAAAGTCTTACATCTAATAATAAAGGAAAAACACAGAGCAAAAAGAAAAAAAATCAAATATTTTAACTTCTGCTCTTAATACAACAGAAAGTGATAATGTTGTTGTTATTGCTGATCAAAGTGCAAGTGTACTTGATGATGTAAATGTTGAAAACAAAACAAATAAAGAACCCGTTTTTTCTGTTACATCCTTACCATCTGTTTCGTCTAATGCTGCTGTGAATAATTTAAATACCAACAACAACACAACTGATTGGATTAGTGTACAGAGGCGTAAAAAAAAGAAGAGGCTAATTGCGTATGGTGCCAATTCTTCTGAAGAGCTGGGTGTAGTTGTTCAAAAAAGATGGGTGCATCTGTCTTCTTTTAAGCCAACTGTCAGTTGTGAACAAATAATAAATTATATTGAAAAAAATGCCAATATTGGTAGTAGTCATATGGCTTGCTTTAAATTAATTAAAAAAGATTCTGATATAAGTCAACTTAAGCGTATAAACTTTAAATTTGGTATATCTCAGTGCTACTATAATGAGATACTAAAACCTAGACTTTGGCCAAAGGGTACTAAAGTGCGTCCTTTTTTAAATTTTCAAAAGAAGGCTCCACCTCTCAATCAACATTAGCCAGTGGTGGAAATAATATCAAATTATATTATCAAAATTTATCGGGTATGAGAACCAAATCCAGAACTGTTTTCGATTTTTCGTCCCAATGTGATTTTGACATAATTGTTTTGGTGGAAACCTGGTTAAATAAGGATTTTTTTGATGCAGAATTTTTTGAAACAAAGCTTTTTAATGTTTACCGTAAAGATAGAGATGCTGAACTCACTGGACTTTCATTGGGTGGTGGTGTTTTTTTGTTGCCGTAAGAAGCAGTTTTAAATCATCTTTATGTAGCATTAATAGTCATAGTGGTTTAATAGATCAATTAATTGTTTCCGTCTCGGGTATTGATTTTTCTCTGTTTTTGGCTGTGTCATACATTCCTCCTAATAGTCCAGATAGTTTATATGATGCTCATATTTGTAATATCACTTCATTAGGTGAGAATTTGACAGTAAATGATAATCTCTGCGTTTTGGGAGATTTTAATCTTAAAGATATTTTTTGGTCAAAATTTTCGGATAATTCTTTCATAATGTTAATCATAATCATGAAATTAATTTTATAGATAGTTTATTGAGTTTAATTTAAATCAAGTCAATTGTTTTTCCAATAAACTTAGTCGTTTTTTGGATCCAATTTTTATTCCAGATGATTGTAAATATCAAATTTATGAACCTTTACTGTCAATTTCTCCACCCACTATACACCATGTTCCGTTAATAATTGAAATGTCTAATTATTTTTTTTAAATATTCCCGATCTTTAACTTGCAATAATTTTAATTTTAACCTTTGTAATTTTGATGTGCTCAATTCAATATTTGATTCTATTAATTGGATAGCAATGTTTTCCGGGCATATAACGTCAGTATGCTATGAAGAATTTTTAAATAAAGTTGTAGCTGTTTGTCTTGATAATATTCCGTTAAAGAATACTAAGCCGTATAAACTTCCATGGTATACTAGTGCCTTAAAAAAGCTAAAGAACCTTCGTTATAAATTTCATAAAAGATTCATTAACTCTGGTGATTTTGAATGTAGAGCAAAATTTTTTCATTTTTTCTCTACAAGCAATATCTCATCGAAAAGGAGCAGGAAATTAAGAGTAATCCAAAAGCTTTTTGGTCATTCATAAAATCCAGAAAACAAACTTCAGATATTCCAGCAACAGTAAAATGTGAAAATACTATTTCACAATCATGTGATGATGCTGTCAATATGTTTGCATCTTTCTTTAAATTTAATTTCGAGTCTTTAACAGTTAATAATTTTTCCTCTTCAACACCTTACACTAATTTGAATATTGGTTTTTTGGTTATTTCTGAAGAAGATGTATCTAATGCAATTTCTAAAATTAAGAGCGGCTTTAAATCAGATGTCGATGGTCTCTGTGCTTATCTGTTGAAAAAATGTGCTTCTTCCCTAACACTTGCTTTAACATATATTTTTAATTTATTGCTAAAAGAAGGTGTTTTTATTGATCGATGGAAATCGGCAACAATTACACCAGTTTTTAAGGATGGGAAGAGGGATGACGTGATGTGTTACAGGCCTATTTCCAAGTTATCCTGCGTTTCAAAAATTTTTGAACATATCGTATATGAAAAGTTGTTTTTCTTAACAAAATCTTGGATATCTCCTAACCAACATGGTTTTTTTTCTGGTAGATCTACGGTAGCGAACTTAACAGTTTATAGTGAATATTGTTTAATTGCTCTTGAACATGGCAGCCAAGTTGAGGTAATTTATACCGATTTTTCTAAAGCATTTGACAAATTGTCACATTCCATTCTTTTTTCAAAATTACTGAAATTTGGCTTTCATTCAAACTTTTTATGCTGGATCAAGTCATATTTATCTAATAGGGTATGTACAGTTGTAATTGAAGGCTTTGAATCCAGACCCTATATACAAACTTCGGGTGTACCTCAGGGTAGCGTTTTGGGCCCGTTGTTTTTTAATTTATTTATTAATGATATTTCTCTTTGCTTTAAGAAATCAAGATTTCTTTTATATGCAGATGATGAGGGATGTTTTTGATTTACAAAACGATCTGGATAATCTTGGAGAGTGGTGTAAATTAAATACACTACATTTAAATCTTGGCAAGTGTCATCATATTTCGTTTTATAGGTATTTGCATCCTATTTCTTTTGTTTTTAATATTAATAACTATGATTTAAAAAGAATTAAATCTAAACTCGACTTAGGTGTGGTATTTGATACCGCTATGTCGTTTGTACCTCATATTGAGTACATTGTTCCTAAAGCTTATAAAATGCTTGCTTTTTTAAAGAGAAATTGTTATGAATTTTCTGATCCTTACACATTTAAATATATTTATACTTCCTTCGTGAGATCAAAGTTAGAATATGCTTCTGTCGTTTGGAGTCCTCATGTCTCTACTTATATCTCCCGTATTGAGAGAGTTCAACGTTTAATTATAAAATTTGCGTTAAGATCACTTTATTACCTGGAATCTGTTCAATATGAATCTAAATGCCTTTTTATTGGTTTGCGAACTTTAGAATTGCGCCGAACTTTTCAATCGGCTTTACTTTTATTTGATATAATTAATCATAATATTGATTGTCCTGACTTGCTATCTTTGATTCCATTTTATGTTCCATTAAGAAGTCTTAGGTTTATTGATGCCTTTAATGTTCCAATACATCGGACTAATTATGCTATCAATGGTACGTTAACCCGCACATTTATTACTTTTAATCATATAAATTTGAGTCTTCAGAAAAAATCTAAATCATTTATAGAATTTTGCACAACAAAAGATAATTTTAAACTATTTCTTTTTGCCGTATTACAATAAAATTTATTTTCCTTATAAATATTTCTTATACTAATTTTAAATTATTATATATTACATTTACTTTAATCATAGTCTGTAAGGAGTTTTGTGTCCATAGACTGAAATAAATAAATAAATAAATAAAATAAGTGAAGAAATCTTCTATAAGAAGAAGTAAAAGAAAAAATACAAAAATCAATAATAAAGCACTTAACAAGAATAATAGTTTAGATATGAGTTCAACACATGAACTTGATGTAACACAAGATGATATTTACTCGCATGAAGAGATTAACGCAAATTGTATTAACCCTACAACTATTATTGAAAAAAATCCCGTGAAAAAACGTTTAAGAGAAAATCTCACAAACTCTCCGCGGTTAACTGAATCTCCTTTTAAATCTTTAAATATAATATATAAACGTTTTGATAAGCTCACTCAAGAAATTGAAATAATGATAAACAATAAATTTTCTGAGTATAAAACTGAACTCTTAAATGTGTTTGAAAAGAGCTTTAACATTATTAAAAACGAACTACATGATGTTACCGAAAGAGTTAAACACCTAGAAACAGTCGAGGTTAACATAAAAAGCACAAATGATGAAATAATTTTATTAAAAACCAAAATAAAGCAGCTAGAAAATAAAAATGTAGCTTGTGAATTGCGTATAAATGAAATTCCGTACAACGAAAACGAGAACTTATTTCTAATTTTTGAAAAAATATGCAATACCATAAATATTTCTGTTCCCGCTTTAAGAACTATATATCGTTTGCAAAACGTAAACAACAAGACCAAAAACAACTCAAAAGATGCGGTAATAATCGTTAAGATGTGGTCCCCGTATGATAAAAACTATTTTTTAAAGTCATTCGCGAACTATAGGAAAATTTATAAAGGCTTCAATTTTTGCTTAAAACATATTGGATTTTCTTCTGAAAACAAATTTTATGTAAATGAAAATCTTACACAAAATAATTTTAATATTCTACGTGCTGCTATTAAACTTAAAAAAGCAAATTGTATCCACAGTGCTTTCAGCATGCGTGGCTTAATTTATGTAAAAATTACTGCTGATAGCAACATAATACGAGTAGATGAGATAGAACTTCTGGATGACTTATTTCGAAACTTTGGACCTATGCCTGCTGTTGACGAATCTTTGTTTCGCTAAAATATATATGACATTTTACACTGATATTTTATTTTATATCAAATTTTTAGTAATATTTTTTATATTTTATTTAACCAATTATATATTTTCAACGTTTTTTTCTGGTCCCTTTTATTATGCATGCATTGCTTATTTAAAACACTTTTTATATGACACATTATTTGGATAGTAGAAATTTAGGTTCCAAAGACAATACTTTTGATATGCTTCGTATTTTGTGCAAGCAGAGATCTGGTTTAAATATTTGCCACATCAACGCGCAGAGTTTGAATAACAAGATGGATGAATTCCGCTATATTTTTGAAAATTCCGGTGTTGATGTTGTTTGTGTATCGGAAACGTGGTATGACAAACTTGTACCCGATACTGTCTTTTAATTGGATTCTTTTAATATATTTCGTTGTGATAGAGAAAGTTATGCAGGTGGAGTAGCCATATATGTAAGGAATGGAATTGTTAGTAAATTGTGCTGCAACTCACTGAAGGAAGAAAAAATTGAACATATTTTTGTGGAAATCTCATTTAATAGTAGCAAAATTTTAATTGGATGTGTGTATAGACCTAATAAGAGAACTGATACTGGAAATTTTATGAAGACTCTTGAAAATCTTACACTGAAACATGATGAAGTTGTCATATGTGGGGATTTTAATTCAAATATTTTAGTTGAAAGTCACCTAGTAAACGATATGCAATCTTTTGGCCTTTATCCTACTAAAACAACGGTTCCCACTCATTATCCCTCCACTAGAAATACATTACTCGATATTATTTTTGTTAGTAATAAAGATAAAGTCCTTCTCTATGACCAACTTACAGCATCTTGTTTTTCGAAACATGATCTAATATTTCTCACGTTCGATTTTAAACTAAAATTATCAACAAATGCCATCACATATCATGATTTTAAACACATGGATCTCAACACTGTATCACTTGAGCTTTCCAATATTGACTGGGATTTGATTTATTATATGCCTTCAGTGGAAAGCCAACTTAACTTTTTGGAACAAAATCTTGTAGAAGTCTTCATCAAATCTGTACCTGTGAAAACATCAATAAATAACTACAAGAAAAAACTATGGTTCAACACTGATATAAAAACTGCAATTAAAGAGAGGGATTTGATATTCAATCGCTGGAAACGTTTTAAAACTGAAGAGTTACACGAAGAATATTGCAATGCAAGACGAGTGGTAAATAGGAAGATAAAAAGTGCAAAATCTATATACTATTCTAATATTTTTAAATCAGCTGTTGGTTCAAAGAAAACTTGGAAAGCCATACGTGAAATTGGTATTGGAAAGTCCAATCTAGTAGATTCATCAGAAATAGATGTTGAAAAACTTAATCAAATATTTACTAAACTTCCTAGTATTTCTTTAAATGAAAATTTCTATAATCAAACTCATATGGTGAATGGAAATGAGTTCAATTTTGAACTTGTAAATCAATCAGATGTACGATCTAGCTGTATCGCTGTTAAATCAAATGCTGTAGGCTTTGACAATATTCACCAAAAATTTTTAAAAGCAGTCCTTCCTGTATTGCTACCTTATATAACATACATACTTAACACAATTTTAACAAAGAGTATATTCCCCGGAAACTGGAAATATGCAAAAATAATACCTACGCCGAAAGCAAATAATGAATATCGGCCAATCGCTATATTGCCATACTTGTCAAAAGTTTTTGAGAAGATATTACATCACGAAATATGTGGCTATATTAATGATAATGGTCTTCTAACTAGCAGGCAATCAGGCTTTCGTCCAAAACATAGCTGCATAACATTGATGTGTCTGAAGAATTTCGTGAAAATTTGGATAAAGGCAACATTTCGTTTCTAGTACTCTTGGATCACTCAAAGGCATTTGATACGGTTAACCACAATGTTCTTACTATCATCGTCATCAACACGCTTAATTTCATCATACTTATCGGATCGTATACAATCAGTGTTTGCTAATAATAAGAAATCGCGTCCGTTATCTGTTACAAAAGGAGTACCACAAGGCTCTATTCTTTGCCCTCTTCTATTTACCATCTATGTAAATGATTTAACTACCCAACTGTAATATTCATATCTATGCTGATGACGTTCAAGTCTACATAAGTTGTGATAAAATGGAATTTGAAGATTGTGTTTATAAAATTAATGAGGATCTTAAACGAATTCACATATGCGCAAATGCAAATGGTCTCTGCCTAAATCCATCTAAATCAAAATGCTTAATTATAACCAAGAAATCTATGAAAATAATTTCAAAACCAGAAATTATTCTCAACAATCAAAGAATTGAGATCGTAAATACATCAAAAAATCTTGGTATAATATTTAATAATACTCTTACCTGGTCAGACCATATAAATGCTACTGCTACGAACCTTATGGAAAACACAATATTTCACGCCACTTAAAATTCGCTTACTTTTAGCAAAAACTTATTTAATGCCAACTCTCTTATACGGATGCGAACTTTTTGCTAAAACGGATACTACAAGCTCTAGTAAGGTAAATGTTGCCTACAATGCTGTCGTAAAATATGTTTATGGATTGGGGAAATACGACCGTGTGTCATTAGTCGCGAAAAACCTGTACCGTGTTATGTTTGCTGATTTGTTACAGATTCGAACTCTAATTCTACTCCACAAAGTTATATATACGCATGAACCTCCATATCTTTATAACAGGCTTATGTTTTCCCAATCACTTAGAAATTATAATTTGATTTCAATTAGACATCGAACTGCAAAATCTGAATGTCATTTTTACATCCATTCAATAGATCTTTGGAACTCTCTACCTCCAAATATACAATTTATAAGCAATGCCATGCATTTTAAAAGATACCTTTTTGACTTTTTTAGTTTTTCATAAATATTTTAAAATTAATGTTATTAAATTAAAGTTAAATAAATTTTTGTCTAATTTCTTTTTTTTCTCTTTTTTACATTTTAATTGTTTTATAACCATATTTCAATTTATATTTTATTTAAATTGTTTTTTTTATATACTGTTTAAAGTTAATTATATTCTAAAATATTTAAACATTATTGCTCATTTCCCATTACTCCTCCTATACTCTAATTATAAGATTATAAGTCTTGCTGTATAGGAAATCAAAATAAATAAAAAAAAAAATAATTGACTTTGTAATAACAAATAACTATGATATATCGGTAAACAACAGCAATACAAATAAAATAGCAGAGGGTCAATTCTCGTTCTGTGATAATGTGAAGTGAAAAAAAACTTTTAATTTTCGTTTTCATAAGCACTTTTCACTCGAACTTTTCACAAATACATAATTTGCGATTCTCGTTTGTATTGTGAAAAAAATGTTTCATTCGCACTGTACCCATGAAAATTTTGTAACTGTGTTATCCAAAATTTAAAGCAAATGTCAAAACAGAGAAAAACGTAAACAAAAGTGAATTAAGTTCGTAAAATTTATTTTAAATAATTATATAAAAATATCTGGATTAATTGTATTATTGGATATTACTCAAAGAATTCCGGATGAACAAAGGTAAGGCAATGATGTTACAAGCATTTCATTGCAGTAAATAATTTAATAATTTATAGGAATTTTTTGAGAGTGCTGACACGCATACTTCGTGCTGACCACAATCCATTCGAGATGACAACCGACAAGCACTTCATGGATTTATATCGGCTTACTTTAAGTGAACTATATTTGGTGCGCGTATGAAGTCTAATATTACTTAAAGAAAAAAAATTTTATAAAGAATATAAATAAACTATAAATAAATATGCCATACTTTTTCCATTTTTTACTGTCCTTTTGGGTCCCACTTAAACTTTAAGACTCGCCGCTAATTCGTTACACTCGTCTCTAAATTTGGCACCATCTGCAGTTACCAATCTGTAAATATGGGATTAATAAAAGTGTGATTATGGTTATTAAGCTACTTACTTATCGTTTGCAATGTCCACATGCTTTTCTTAATAATTAATTAAATACTCCTTTTGGCTTTCGCTGGCACGCTTTCCTCTTACAATCTTCTCCATGTTTATTTCACTTATAAATAGTCTGTGTAAACAATTTTTTCATATGAAAATATTTTGACAGTTGTTTGCACTGTTACACAAAACAAGAATCGCCAGTGCTGTGCAATCGTGAAAAAATCTTGTTTCGTTCCACTTTTTTTTCATATGAAAACGTTTTGATATTTCTTTACATTTTTTCACAGAACGCGAATCAAAAGTACTATGAAAACGTGAAAAAACTTTTCATTTCACCGTTTCACAGAACGAGAATTGACCCTCAGATCATGAAATGATATATATTTTAATTTAAAGTGAAAATAATGATTATAAAAACATTAATAATAAAGGATTGGAAATTTTTAAGTACAACAAAGAAACTTTAACACAGAATTAAGTAAAAATATGGTATATAATGAAAATAAAAGCATTAATGGAAATGTAATTTTATTTTATATTTGCTTTAAAGAGACTATAAAAAAATTTACTAATAAGAGAATGATAATAGAAAAAAAAAACAATGTAAATCAGTGGTTTAATAATGAATTGCGTTTAATGAAGAAGGATAAAATAATTAAATATCAAACAACAAAATTAAAAAAACACGAATCAGGCGAAATTAACAATGCAAGCGATCAAAAACAAATGTGGCGAGAGATCAAAAATCTACTAACAAAAAAACAACATAACGTGATAAAAACTGCGATATTTAGCCAAGTAGAATATAAGGATTATAAAGAAATTGCTAGTCAATTCAATAATTATTTTCTAGATAGTATTAAACTAATAAGAGACTTAATTGAAAATGAACATTATGAAAAACAAATAACTGTGATAAACCATAAATTCAGATTCCGTGCAATAAACATTTTAGAACTTAAGAATATAATTATTCAAATGAAAATAAGACTGACTGTGATAAAGTATCCAATAAAATCATTCTTGATAACTGGAACATAACCAGAGAAACAATATTAAAAATTATCAATAAATCATAAGAGACAGGTGAATTTCCTGAAAACTGGAAAGAAACTATGATAACACCAATTGAAAAAGTACCAAAAACAAATAAATGCGAAGAATACATTAAAACTTGTGAAAAATGTTGGAAAAAGTTGGAAAAGAACAATTAGAAAAGTATATTGAAAATAGTTTTATACTGTCAAAGTATCAATCAGGTTTTCGTAAAAAATACTTATGTGAAACTACTGTAAATTATGTAATAAGTAAATGGAAAATTATAGAAAAAACAAAAAAGTGATGACAATATTTCTAGATTTTAAACGAGCCTTTGAAACAATCGACAGACAAATATTGGTGAAAAAACTCTATATGTATGGAATACAAGGTACGGAGTTACATTGGTTTGAGTCGTATTTGAAAAATAGAAAGCAAGTAACAAAAGTTAATAATGTATTATCAAATGAAATTGAAAACGATTTCGGTGTACCGCAGGGTTCAATTTTGGGAGCTCTTTTATTTGTTATATATATTAATGATATGCCAAAGGTATTAGACAAAAGTGAAATGGTACTATATGCAGATGATACGGTAATATGCACGGAAGGAGTTGATGATGAAAGTTTTAAAGAAAATATGTACCATGACATCAATAACATTAACACTTGGTTAAAAATGAATAAATTAAAACTAAACGAAAATAAAACAAAAATAATTGAAATAAGTATGGGTACTGAAGCAGTATTTAAAATTAATGATAAAATAATAGAAATGGTAGAACACATAAAATATCTTGGATTTATAATAGATAAAGAATTAAAATTTAAAGAACATATAGACCATACATTAGGGTGGGGCGATTAGTATGGAAGGAAAAAAATCTTAATGGGCGCTTCGCGTTTCTGATTCTTGGGATTGTACTGAGCAAAAAAGTCCACTAGACCATACGTCCACGGTGAAAATCGAGCTTCCAGATTTTGACTTGCAGTTTTTTCTCAGACTATTGTCACGTTTTTTTTGATATTTTGGCCTATAACAGCCAAACCATTGAGATTTTCGATCCAATACTAAGACAAAAATTGTAGCCAAGACAATAGTTAAGAACTCTCTAGTACATCGCAAAAGCATTGGAACGCTCCTTCAGGCAGTTTTGGCCTTGTGAAAGTGCAAATTTTTCGTGAAAATATTGATAATATTGATTGTTCATAGCGCAAAATCATAAAAATGTTCTATTTCTAATTTTTATTCTATTCTATTCTATTTTTTTTTATTTTATTTTATTCTATTTATTTTATTTCTTATTTTTTATTCTTGTATTGTTTTCAGTTCATTTGACGCATTTTTGTTAGTTTATTGTAAACGATCACAGCATCAAATACACATAAAATTAAATACGCATTTTAAAATATCTCCCGCAAATGTAAGTTTAAGAAATAATTGTTTCGTGTATAAACTGTGCACTGCTAATAAAAACATTTTTTTTATTTAAGATATAAAAAATATGGATAATGCAGTGGATTCTGATAATACAGATAATGTGGAGATGGAGACGCAGCCAGCGTCATCATCAAATCTATAATATATGCCTTCGCAAAACGTATTGGCATTCGGTTTAGAGGCTGAATTAGACGATATTTCGCTTCCAAATACGAGCGACATTTTGAAACATTATTTTTACTTGGCCGCTCGATGCTAAAACGTAAATTAAATGTTTTCATACGACACATTCACCCCACACGTTTGCGACAAATTGATATAAATTTGGAACAAATTAAATATTGAGGTTATTGGAAAAAAAATATTATTAAGAAGATGGGCAGATTATTGAAATTTACCGTGAAGCTGGTAAGAGACAAACAAAAAATGATGCTAAATTCAGAGAATTTGTTGACAGCACAACGAAAATATTTTACATCGGAAAATGTAAATGCCAGCTCAAAACAGCTCGATGTAATTGTGAAAAAATTCCTGACCGACTCCATGAATTCATGTTGGATCAGCATAACGAACGCAGACTACCAATACCTGAATATTTGCCAGTCGAAACATAAATATCGACTGTGTTACCATCTTTTCATTCAGGTGCATCATCTGCTCCAATATTTCAACCAACTGCATCAGATGTGCATGAATTGGAAAACTATGAACCTCCTGGTTCGGGAATCCATACACCAACCGTGCGAAGAATGTATACTCCACGATAATAGTACACCACGGTTTGCAATGATGTGCGATCGCCTTGGGGTATCCGATCGATTATCATCTGTTTTGGCTTTAGCTTTATTCGCTGACATACAGTTTAAGGATGAGCGAGGTGAAACCATTATTATGGATAAAAGAAAAGTGAGCCGAGAGCGTGAAAAATCGAGACACGATATTTTACGAGCAAATCACGATGGTGAATCGTTGATCGCTTTTTCGTTTGATGGTCGCAAAAATGATTCATTCACTCGGGAGAAAATTAATGAAGTATATCACACTACAATGCGAAAAGAACCACACCTAGTAGTAATGCGTGAACCACATTCGTCACTAATTGGCTATGTGAATTAAGGACGCAAAGGCGAAACCTCCAAAGCGAAACAAGCCGAATTGATTGCATTTTCAAATCTAAAAATCTTTCACTTGAAAATTTAATTGCCGTCTGTAGTGACGGTGAGGTGGCAAACACTGGCACATCTGGAGGTGTATTGCGTCTCATCGAACGATATCTAGATAGACCAATACATTGGTTTATCTGTTTACTTCATTTCAACGAATTGCCGTTCCGACATCTGTACAACGCTGTCGAAAAATCGGCCACTACTGGACCGACAAAAAGCACTGGATCGTTATCTCAAAGGATAGATATTTGCAATGTAATGTAATGTAACAAGTAATGCAATGTATTTGTAATGTAACAAGTAAATATCATAACTTTATGTACTTCTTTCTATATACGATATAGTTTTGTAATTTTTTTATTGAAATAATCTAAACATTTTTCAGGTTATCGAAAATTTTCAACTTATTCTACTTGAACACATTCCTCCAATGAGTACAGATGCTGAAAATCAAATTTCCACGGATGTTAAATATCTATACCAAATTGCCCAATTTGCGCTATGAACAACTGAAAATGGTAATTTATCAATATCTTCACGAAAAATTTGCACTTTCACAAGGCGATGTACTAGAGAGTTTTTAACTATTGTCTTGGCTACAATTTTTGTCTTAGTTTTGTATCGAAAATCTCAATGGTTTGGCTGTTAGCCAAAATATCAAAAAAAAAAAAAAACGTGACAAAAAGTGGTGAATTTTCTACATTTTCGATTTTTTGGCCATAAAAACGAAGTTTTTTCTAAGTAATATGTTCAGAGAAATTCTAGCCCGAGACAATAGCTACAACTTTACTTCTGAAAATAAGTCAAAATAAAGTTAAGAAAAAACTGCAAGTCAAAATCTGGAAGCTCGATTTTCACCGTAGACGTATGGTCTAGTGGACTTTTTTGCTCAGTACAATTCCAAGAATCAGAAACATCGGATTTTTTAAAAGAATAAGAAATCAAATATCAAAAACAACTGCAATAAATATTTATAATACGATAATTAAACGTCATTTTAAATATGGATCGACGATAATATATACATGCTGTAATGATAGTCAGGTAGAAAAAATGCAAAAACTACAAAATAAGGCAATGAGGGTTATACTAAAACGCAATCGATATACACACATCAGCGAAATGCTTGGAGAACTAAAATTGATGACTATAAGTCAAAGACTGAAATTCAACACTTTAATTTTTATTAAAAAAATGAAACAAGGCGATGCCCCAGAATATCTATGCGAGCAAATAAAATATGTTGGGGAAGTACAACGGTATGGATTAAGGAATACTGAAGATTTTCGAATCCAAGGAGTCAGGACAACGCACATGCAGAGATCTCTTTTCTACAAGGGTTTTAAATTATTTAATAATTTACCAAATGAAATGAAACTTGAAAGAAATTGCAATGTATTTAGAAAAAAAAATTTACAAATTTTATAAGAAACTTACAACAAACGTAATAAGAATTTACGTAATATTTTTGAATATACAAAGTATTTTTAATACTAATAATAATAATAAAAAAAATATATAACCTATAATCCATAAATAAAGCAGAAATATTGTATATTGTAAAAGGAACTAATAAATAATCTCCAATCCGATTATTGGTGTACAGTAGAAGTAACCATTTATTTAGTGAATACACTAGAAAATTAATACAATCTATAAAATTTATTAAAACAAATCTCGATATTCGAAAGTGGTTACCACAAATACGGTTATCCTAATCAAATATATCATTTAATTAGGTAACTGAATATTGGCTTTCACAACTAAAAATACGAGAAATTAAATAATTTGTTAGGAAAACAAATATAATATTAAATTAGTTTACCAATACAAATCATTAGTGGCGTCTATAATCAATACAATCCACAATTTGATTGGTTCTACTGAAACCCTAATTTATTGGTATATTTTATAACCGTATTTGAAGTAACTACTCTTGAATATTGATAATTTTTTAATATTATTTATTTATTTTATTTATTAACCATATAATTACAAATTATATGTTAATACCCTAACCGAGCACTAGCAACAAAGGCCTTTGGCTCGTTGTAGCGAAAACAGACCAGAGCCTCTGATGGGAATTGAACCCACGACCCCCGCACTGATAAGCTAGCACGCTACCAACTAGCCTACCGGGGCGCTCTATTTTTTACGTAAATTTAATAGATTGTACTACTTTTCTAGTGCATTCACTAAATAAGTAGTTGATTCTACAGTGCACAACTACTAAATGAATTTAATTTGTTAATTTGATTGCATATACCAATAATGGAATAAAATTATTGTTTTTTACTTCCAGTTCCCTCTATTTAATTCTTAATACAATACATTTTAATGGCTTTTTAATGGTTTTGATCACATTTGAATATCGACAATTTTTAATAAATTTGATAGATAGTACCCCTATTCTAGTACACTCACTAAATGGTTGATTCTACTGTACACAATTAATAAACGAATTTTAATGTTAAAGTTGATTGGATTAATTCTTAGTTCTTATCCTCTTTTTAATTCCCTATACAATGTTTTAGCTTTATTAATTGACTAGCGGGCAAAGCCCGCTACGTTGTAAGCGTAGAACATGGTTGCACGGGCTGATGCCCGGGAATATACGGAGTTCCCAGATAATTACCCGGAGCCCCTAATTTGTACCATGCCCCAGACCAAAATTCTGAGATGTACCTCAATAGTAAGTTAGCCCATACTTCCCTTTGAACCATCATTTTTACCATGTACCCGGCTAAAATTCTAAAATGTAGCTGATCAGTCAGCACATATTCCAGTTCACATATTTAAAATTGCATGTTTCTGTCTAAATCGGTGTGGGCAGCCGGTTAAGGAGGAGACTGTTCACCTTTTTGCCCCTCCCCGTACACATTTCCAAAAATCCCACCTACGTGAATGTCTACACTGCAGGAGGAACCTTTGCACTAAATTTCAACTTACCAGCTCCAGCGTTTTTGGCAAGACGTCAAGGGTGAGAATTTTGCACTTTTCTGTCCCTCCCCGTTGACTTTTCCAAAAATTACATCTTAACTGTTACCTACACTGGAGATGGAGCCTGCATATTAATTTCAACTTCCTAGGTCTAACGGTTTGTGCAGGCCATAAAGGGGGAGACGTTTCGCCCTATAAACCCCCATTTTTACAACGTTACTGGCCAAAATTCTAAAACGTACCATATCAAGGAGTTAGCACATACTCCCAGGAAGTCATGTTTCAAATTTCAGGTTTCTAGCTTAAGGGGCTTGGCAGGCCGAGAAAGGGGAGTTTTCCCCCTTTTTGCCCCTCGCGAATGAATTTCCAAAAACCCCGTCTTAGCGGATGTCTACGCCGATGGGGGAATCTGCATACCAAATTTCAGCCTCCTACCTCTTGCGGTTTGGGCTGGTCATTCAGTAACGTTATTCCTTTATATATAGAGATTATAGGTTATTCCAAATAAAAGAACATCTTTACAAATAAATGTAAATGTTTTTTTACCGAATTGCAAGCAATATTTACTCTGGGTTTAAAATCCGATAATAAAGCACAAATATTGTAATGGGGAGTAAAAAGAGGAAAAATTAACTAAGACAATCCTATTATCCAATTACACAGTACAACAGCCAATCTGGGGGGTGAGAAATTCCAAGTCAGGGTGATGGTACTAGGTCAGTATAGTAAAACCCTCAAAGGGTTTGGCGTTCGTATGTGTCAGTTTTTTTTATGACCTTTTAAATTTTTTCCTTATCTTGATGTTTTTTCGCTTAGTTGTAACATTTTGGCAAAAACGTAGTTTAACATAACTCGAGAACCACTTGTCCGATTTTTATGAAACACATTTAGAAAAATTAAGAATTACAATTTCTCTAATCTGTTTCTATACCGTTTTCCTATATGTGCAACACTTTCGAAGTTAAAAATGAATGTATGAAGGGAAAAAAGTATTTTTTGCCTAAAAAATTAAATATTTTTTTTTTTAAATTCATAAAAAATCCAAAATGGAAAAAAGTGCCAAAACTAATTACTTTCGCGTAAAGTCACATAACTCATGAGCAAAAAAAGGCATATATCATGGAAATCGATGCACGCGTTTCTCATTTATTCACAATTAGGTAAATGTATGAATTTCAAAAATTTGCTCCAGATATGCACAACATTATTTGGAGAAAACATTGACACTCACAAGCCGAACTCTCTCATATTTTTCTACTGTACTAAGAGAGAAATATTGATGTGGCAACACTGGTTCTGTAATCTTCACATAAAACATGCATTGTCATTTTACTTCTTCTCTTTCTCACACTGGTTCTGTGATTTTTGTCATTCAACAAGTGCCGACGAACGCGAACAGTAAAAGTGATTTTTCTCCAGTTTTTTAAAAGTGAACAAAACTGAACAGAATATGGAACTGTGCAAGCCAGATATAAATAGCTTTTGCTACTGCTGTGGTCAATATGTCTCAACACATAAAAAAAGGGGAAATTTGAGTACTGATTTTGTTCAAACATACGAGATGTACTTCAACCAAAATGTTATAGTGAACGAAAATTGGGTACCAAATATAGTGTGCAAAAGCTGCTACAACCGTCTAATAGATTGGAAAAATAGAAGACGTGAAAGTATGCCATTCGGTATCCCAATGACTTGGACTAATCCTGGCGAAGGTCACAATCCATTAAATTGCTATGCATGTGCGAATAAAGGAGCCGCAAAAAGGATAAGAAAATCGTATAATTACGTTGGTGTTGCAAGTGCCGCAACACCATTGCCTCATTCGGACCACATTCCTGTGCCAAAAGCTTCTAGCCCAGATATTTTCTCTTCTACGACTGCTCCGACATATCATGCACGTGATGATCCCCCATATGAGCCATCAGTATCCAATGAGCCAATTTTAATAAATCAAAATAAGCTTGATTCAATTGTTGCCAAGTTGGAATTAACACAGCATAAATCGGAAGAGCTGGCTTCCATTTTGAAATCAAACAATTTGTTGGCACCCGGTGTGAAAGTCACAGCTTATCGAAGTCGTCAGGCAACACTCCAAAGTTTATTCCTTGTGAATGATGAAAAAACTTCTGCATATTGCCCGGATGTAGGAAAATTGATGGACGCAATGGAAATAAAATATGAAGCAGATTACTGGAGATTATTTATTGACAGTTCAAAACTCAGCTTGAAGGCGGTTTTACTGCATAAGACCAATAAAAAACCTTCAGTTCCAATCGCCTATAGTACAGAAACGAAAGAAACATATGATGCACTGGAAAATATTTTAAAAATGGTTAACTACGCCAAACATATGTGGCGCATATGCTGCGATTTAAAAGTTGTAGCAATGCTTTGCGGTCTTCAAAGCGGCTATATAAAATATATGTGCTTTTTGTGCGATTGGGACACACGATTTTCCGGTGACCAATATGCATGCCACGGATGGAAACTCAGAGAGCACAGCAGGTTACAAACGGCCAATATTATTCGTGAGCCTCTAGTGCCGAAGGAGAAGATATTGCTGCCTCCACTGCATATTAAACTTGGAATTGTTAAGAATTTTATCAAAACTGTCGCCAAAAGAGATGAAGTTTTCTTGTGTTTGAAACTAATTTACCCGAGACTCAGCGAAAGTAAAATTAAAGAAGGTAAGTTATAATATCACATTAATTTCCCATGATTTTCCATCTTAACAAATTAATTTTTTCCAATCAGGCGTAGTACGAAAGCTGATTAAAAGTGACGCATTCAACAATATTTTGATTGACGCTGAATTGAATGCATGGCAGGCAATCAAAGAAGTAATGGAAGGCTTGTTGGGAAAGAATCGTTCTAACAACTACGATGTTTCTGTCGCAAGGATGTTAAGAGCATTCTCGGAAATTGGTGTCCACATGTCCTTGAAAATCCATTGTTTACATCATCATCTGGACTACTTCAGCAAACAATTGGCTACCGAATCTGATGAACAAGGTGAACGCTATCATCAAGTTGCTATGCCATTTGAAATGAGGTAATACTGATTTTTTATTTTTTCAAACTCAATTTAATAAAACAAAAACTTACAGATATAGAGGCAAAAAGTCGCCGAGTGCAATAATTGCGGAAATTTGCTGGTGGAGTAAGCTTGTGTGGCAAGACAAGGATGATCTTGATGATAAAGAATTTTCAGGAGATGCAGAAGGGCCAACAGTGGAGTCACACATTGACATTATGTGTGGTTCAGAAACTGATGATAGCGATGAATGCGATGCCCCTAGTCCCGAACAACCACCATCGAAAAAGTCTAGGCAATATTTATTAAAATAAATAAAAATAAATAAATAAAATAAAAATAAAAAATTATAAAAATGTTTACTTAATTTTTTTAGTAGTTTATGGCCAGAAGTCTGGAGTTATTGGGGAAAATTTATAAAAAGGCGATAAATGACACTTTTTTGAATAAAAACAAATATCAATATTCTTGTCAAAATGGGATACCTTCACTTAATTGTAAATAAAAGCAGAACGCGTTAATCGATTTCTATGATCTATGTCGCATTTTGTTTATAGGTTATGTGGCTTTACATGAAATTAATAACACTTGATCCTTTTTTCCGTTTTGGATTTTTTATGAATTTAAAAAAAAAAAATTTTAATTTTTAGGCAAAAAAATATATTTTTTTCTCCACAAATTTATTTTTACCGGCAAAACTGTTGATTATAAAGAAAAACGTTATATGAACGGATTAAAGAAATTGTAATTCTACATTTTTTTGAGTTTGTTTTAGCAAAATCGGACAAGTGGTTCTCGAGTTATGTTAAACTACGTTTTTTGCCAAAATGTTACAACTAAGCGAAAAAACATCAAGATAAGAAAAAATTTAAAAGGTCATAAAAAACTGACACATACGAACGCCAAACCCTTTGAGGGTTTTACTTTACAGACCTAGTACCATCACCCTGACTTGGAATTTCTCACCCCCCAGACAATAATCCCAAAAATGTTCCATAGTGTTATTGGTATTTCCAAAAATATTTAAAAATAAATTTCGTAATCAACCATTTATTTAGTGAATGTACTAAAAAATATATACAAAATAGCTTGTATATTTTTTTTTGTGCCAATTGATTTTCTTTGCAAGCCGAAATGATTTTTTTGCAATTCTAATTGGGTTTTTGCAGATTCCAGAGAAATTTGGGCAGAAAGAGGAAAAATTTGTAATCTGTACAAAATTTTATTACGATGAAATCTCTATGCTTATCCTTCCTCTATGACGACACCTATATAATTATTTCCAACTCATAATATTACTTGGGTAAAAGCAACCAAAAATACACCTTCAAGTGGTTAAAATCCGTTCAATAGGCTTTTTTTTTAATTTAACGCCTCATTTCGGAATTTTGTTTGTTATATTTGTTTATTATAATTATTAATAATTTTGGTTTTCATAATAATTAATATTGTTGTTTGTTGTATGTTAGGCAAAAAACAAAAATTGAAACATGTTTACATTCACATCACAATAACTGTACTTGCGCTAGTTATGGCACCTCCACAATAACCACTATAATTATATTATTATTATATGTATTATTATGATTATTATTATATTGTTACGATTTTACCCTTTATAAAATCGTTGATTTATTTACCTTTTAAATAAATCGAGTTGTTATCATTATTATTGTTATATTATGGAAAAGTGAATAAAATAAGTCATAATTAGTGCGAATTTACAAAAAAAAAAAATTTTGCAAAATTTTTGAGTATTCTTTTTATTTTTAAAGAAAAAGAGTTATAAAAATAAAAAAGTGAAGGCTCCAACGGTTTTAACAGTTGTTGCACAAGTGTTTGGATTCTGTAAAATATTTATAAATATCGAAATAAAACTCTTTTTTTTGGTTATAAGTCTCTACGGAGTTTTTTAATACGGAAACAGGGAGTTTTATAAAAAAAAAAATTTTAAAAAGTGTTTAAGCATTTACTGTTGAAATTTCGGAAGTTTTCTTTGTCTGTTATTGGTCAAGTGTTCAATTGAAACAATAAAATTCTATAATTTCTTGTGACATTAATGTCAAAAATTTCGAGGAGATTCTCCCCTTATACTAGATTGTTTAAAAGCAGATCCCTAGAAGCTATTCCAGAATCGGCTCAATTAGAACTTCCCGGAATACAAAATAGATACAGAATTTTCCAAATGGCGCAAACGACAACATATTTGTCGGACATGGAGATATTTTCAATTCCTTGCGAATTCCAGACGCCATCAAGGATTTGCCAAAATTTGATGGGAACCAAAACCTCTTGTTAGAGTTTATTAATAATGTGGAGGAAATACTTCTCCATATCAGGGGCACGGATAACACCCCTTTTGGCCAGATACTTTTAAGTGCCATTCGGAACAAGGTGGTGGACAAGGCGAACGAAGTCTTGAATATGTACGGCACCCCACTTATATGGGATGACATAAAGAATAATTTGATCCTCCATTACTCTGATAAGAGAACGGAGACGTCCCATATTAGGGATTTACATTCGATTAGACAGGATAATAAAACTGTGGAAGGTTTTTACAGTGAAGTAATTGAAATTCAATCAACACTAAACAATAATATTTTGATCCACGAAATGGACAAAAACGTCATTCGGGCTAAAAAGGATCTTTTTGCGGGAATGTGCCTCAATTCCTTCCTGACCAACCTAAAAGAACCATTGGGTTCATCAATTAGAGCAATGAGACCAGAATCCCTGGCGGTGGCTCTGTCGTTCTGTATAAGGGAACAGAATGTATTTTATGGACAAGCTAGAGATAAATTGAGTTTTAATCACTCACCAGATTATCAGAGGCAAACGGATTACCGTGGGTTTATACCGTATGGCAGTCACAGTGGTAAGCCTCATGATAGGGCCCCACAACCTCCTCAAGTCCCTTATCGGAATCAACAGGGGTATTCGAGACCAAATAATCCTCCCAGATTTAATAATTCGACACCAAGACCTAATAATAACGTGAAATCTTTTATCAACCCTTTCAATTCGAAATCATCTAGTAAGCAGTCCCTCAACAGACCAATGGGGTCGCCATATACCACGCAGGAACCAATGGACACAAGTACCAGTTATACTCGTTTCGGGAACAGACAAAGTGGGCAATTTATGGCATCACCCAGTGCAAGAACTTTGAACACAAGAATGGAGTTGAATAATATCAACGACTATACACCACCTGGGGACTTTACTGACCACATTGGAAATTTCTCGGTTGTAGAAGAGTGGCAGAATGATGAAGATAATTTTCCAGAAACGGAAAATTATTAAAACCTCGACGAGTATCACCCCAATGATACTTATTTCGAAGATGAACGGAATTTTCACGAGCCAGCCTCGATGAACCCGGCGAATACATAGATATAAATATTCACGGTGCGGAGTTGGCATATGTGGTTATTGCCTCTCCATTCGGAAGACCTCTTTGATTTCAAATAGATACTGGAGCGTCTTCATCTTTCATTAATCCACAATATATTAAGGAAAATAATCAGAGGACGATGAAAGCGGTAACAATAAAAACTGTATTTAAGGAACCTCACTGGATATAAGAGTCCCTTGAGTACGGGTGAAAAAAACTTAATAAACCTCACTGAATATGGGAATTTCTTGGGTTCGGAGGAACACATATACGAATTACTTGAACTACAGGCCTTTTATAATGGCACAACTATTATATTTAATTTCAAAATTCCTATAAAAAGTAACGAAAAATATAATCTTTTCCATGTCATACCTTTACCAATTAATAACACTAAAGAATTAATCATTCCATCATATATATTACATAACACACACAAACTACACAAACTCACGAGCATTTGCCCCAGGGTGGAAAACATCTTTTACTGCAATTCGCTTGAAGAAGAACTAATGGAAAATTCAACATGTTTGGGACCACTTCTCTATGGAGGAACAGCATACTGCAAACTAAAAGATTTGGGGAAAATAAATAAAATACTACAAATAGAAAACAATTTCATAATATTCATAAATAGTCCAAAACTACTAATTAAATCTACTTGCAGAAAAGAATCTCCACTAGAAATTAAAGGAACTGGTGTAATATTTTTCAAAAATTGCAGCATCGAAATAAATGATATCATTTACTACGATGGGACATCCATATTTTGGGATAAGGTCAGCCTTATATCAAGCAACAACTCAACAATTAAAGCAAATTCCACAACTAAGGTGACCACATTAACATCACTTGAGCAACTCAACATTGAAAACATCAACAATATCACAACATTTAAAGAAACTGCTGTAATCCATGTTGGATCAATTTATATTGCACTATTTACATTATTGGTCCTGATAATAATTGCATCGATATCCTCGAGAAAGCGAATAATTTATGCAACAACAACTCCAATTCACGTTCCAGCCCCAATTAATTCATTGTGGCCTTCACTCTACTCTAAGGGGGGAGGAGTTACGGCACCTCCACAATAACCACTATAATTATATTATTATTATATTGTTATGATTATTATTATATTATTATGATTATTATTATTACTATTATTATTATTAAAAAATTCATTCTAATAGTTCTGTTTAATGATTTCATAGTTTTGAAGTGCTGACTTTTTAAATTCCAAATAATTTTGTTTACATTTTAAATATAAGGTCATTTACTGAGGAACCATTGTGAAAAGAAGTATTCTTTTCTTAAAATTCGATTTTGTAATAAAAATTAACATTTTGAAAAAGTTAAAACATTTGTGTATTTGGGAATATCTAACTCGCTACAACCCTTGCTAGATGCTAAATGTTTCTGTAAAACAGCTAAGAATTTCATGGTGTTGGTTTAGTCATGATGCCATCATGTCATGAAATTCTTAGCTGATTTACAGAAATACTTAGCCTTTAGCAGGGGTTGTAGCGCAAGTACAGCGATTGTGATGTGAATCTTTAAATGTTGGAATTTTTTTTTTGTTTTTCATTTTGCCTAACATATAAAACAACAATATTAATTATCATAATGCATTGAACATATACAATACATACACAAAACGTAAGTACACAACAAATATCTAATCAAAACAGATTTTCGTTGTGTACTTACGTTTTGTGTATGTATTGTATATCTTCAATGCACAAGAATGACACAGATATATACAACACAACATCTTACATTCTTATTTAACTCAATTTGCTATACACAGATACGTTTACGTCTGGCTAATCCAGCCTTAAAATACAACAATATTAACAAATGTATATTTGATTTTTTTTTTGCCTAAGACGAGAAAAAGACAAGGGTAAACAAGACTATAAAAGAGACAAAAAACACCAAACAACATCTCCAATTTGTTTTTTATACCTGCATTAAAAAAACCCATTTTAATAAACATTTATATTTTTTATAATATTTACAACAAACAAAACAAGGGTAAACGTGAGCATGAAAGAGAAAAAAAACAACAAAACATTTGTATTATAGTTATTAAAATGTAAATGTATATTAAAATAAGTTTTTTTAATGTAGGTAAAAAAACAAATTGGAGATGTTTTCGTGTGTTTTTTATATCTTGCTTACTCATGATTACCGATGTTTTGTGTTATTTATCTCTTTCCTACTCTCGGTTACCCCTCAAATATACATTTGTTTGTAAAAATAATTAATAATTTGTTTGTTATGATAATTAATATTGTTGTTTTATATGTTAGGCAAAATGAAAAACAAAAAAAATTCAAACATATATAGATTCACTTCACAATCACTGTACTTTCGCTACAGCCCTTGCTAGAGGCTAAGTGTTTTTGTAAATCGGCTAAGAATTTCATGGTGTCGGCTAAGAATTTTATTGTAGTAGCACGATTTGTCATCATGGCTAAACCGGTGGTTAAAAGTTATGTCGTTTGTACATCCTGGTTTTTACAGTCCTTGCTATTACTCAGAATTTTGTTTAAAAATTGGCAAAACAACAAAATAATAAAGACATTATTGTATTTAGTGCGGGTGTGAGCTAGCAAAATAAAATCTAAACTAAATTCAGGTTTTCAAATTTCTCTGATATTTGAAAAATTTTTCAAAATAATTTTAAACCCTTCGTCAATTTTATTTTGTTTAGAATCGAACAGGTCCTTTTAATGGAGTTTTTTTAATTGTATATTTTCTTTTAAAACAATAAAATTCGTGATTCCAATTGTATTCCTTTTTTCTATGCCGCGTGCTTCACTCATTCTATTGTTAACCTTTGACAGGTCCTTAATGGAGTTATTTAAATTGTATATTTTCTTTTAAAACAATAAAATTCGTGATTCCAATTGTATTCCTTTTTTCTATGACGCGTGCTACACTCATTCTACTGTTAACCTTTGATAGGTTTGTTTTTCCGAATTTTATATAAATACTTCGAACAAATTTAAGTAGTTATAGACTTGCTAATTTGTTAGTGTAGGAAATTCTTGACTTTTCTCTTTTAAATGTAACAAAAATATTTGTCATAAAAACATTTGAAATTTTCGTATTTGTAATTTGATGAAATATTAAAAACAACAGAGGCTAACAAATGAATTATGTGCTTGTTAGTAAACGTAGAGCAGGGCGTACAATATATTTGCTATATTTTGCGTTCCGGCGAAGTCCATGTACAAAAGGAGTTTCCGTACAAAGGCGGCCCCAATTGTTAATTGTATATATTTACAAAAAATAAGGAAAAGTCAGGTAAGTAGAGATTGCCATTTTCTGTACAAATAGTTATAAATATGGAGATAAAATTCGAAAAAAAACAAAGCTAAATCGACTTAAAATTGCATAAGGATCACGAATATATATTCTCTATGGGGTCTTGGACCTATAATTCTACATGTTACAAACGGAATGACAAACTGATATATACCCTCACCATATACTATATGGTGGAGGGTATTAAAAGGAAATAATTAAAAGAAATATTTAAATTAAAAATTACCCGTATAATTTCCCAAAAATTACAATTCAAATAATAAAAAAAAAACCGAAATAAAAGAACACTATTTAAATTCCAAAAATTAAAATAAAATTCAAAAATTCGCAATTTATACTTAAAAAAGATAAATTTAAATTAAAAAATACCCAATGCAATTTAAAAATTATTCATTTTGTGTTTTGAATTTCAGTTGATTTTTTATAAATATAGTAACATTTGGAGTTATTCCAAAAGTTTTTGAAACGATCTAATTGTTTTTTAAATGGTCTTTGTATTTGACTCAAAATTTGCATATGGCTATTCAATGTTCCATGATATCTGTGCTGTTTTTTGGTTTTCAAATTAGATGTAGTTCCGGTCTATCGCTGCACGAAGTTGGTAATTTTTTTAAATCTGTAGTGTGTTTGATATGTCATATTTACCATACCTTCAGTAGGGTAAGTCAAATGGTAATGCAATACCATAATTGTGTATGACATTCCACACATGCCAAACCTTTATCGTGTGAATATGCTTAGCTTTCATATTCACACATGCATTCATTCATAAGTTAGATTATAGTTAATTCATAAATAAAGAAATACCCAGCAAAACCATGGTATCAACTACTTACCAGCCTATTTACTCTCTTAATTATTTTTGTTCGCGATGAGCCTAAAAGTAATGGGTACACATTATTTTTTGGCTGTTCGTAAGCGAGAGGGTAAATACCACCCATTACTTTGTGTTTTTTGTTAGTGAGAAGGTAATGACCACTTATTACTTTTGGGCTCATCGCGAACAAAAATAATTAAGAGAGTAAATAGGCTGGTAAGTAGTTGATACCATGGTTTTGCTGGGCAGTCTTCTGACTGAAGCAGAACAATAAAGTTGTGTCTTTCATTTTTAACAGCAAAGCTTATTACATTGGCAACCCTGCACTGAAACGTCAAACAGCTTTTTGTTTATCGTTTTCTATACTTTCATAAATATGTTGATTTGTTTTAATATAATAATAACAAAAAAGTTAATATAAGTCATTTAATGATCTATTGTTTGTGCTTTATTCATTTTGTGATGCCTAGAAGTAAAACATAAAAAAGCAAAAAAGAAAAAATAAAAAACAAAATAACATTTTCTATACAAAAACAATTTTTATTCATCCTAAAGTTAAATTTTATGCATACACAAAAAAGAAGCCTAAAACAAATTTCGCCGGATATTTTTGCAGACAACACTCCAAAGAAACATTATAAAATCAACAGGATGAGTACCAATACAACAAATGCTGCTACTACCTTTCCCAATATCAATGTGGCTGGCCACAATAACAAAGCTGCACCACCGACAGCCCTAGATGCAAAATTGGAAAAAGTTGTGAAAAAGGATGACCTTGCCCCTATTTCTACTGAAATCCAACAACTGCACTGTGATAACACCCGTCTCCAGAAGGAACTCCAAGTAATGAAAAACAGACTGGAACTTGTTGATAAAGCAAGCAGATGCAACAATATCGTCATAAGTGAACTCAAAAGCAATCTTGTTCAGAAGCTCTAAGTGAATTCTACGAAATATGTTCCACCACTCTTAAAGTGTCCGTCAATGTTGTGGAGCCCCGAAAAATAGCTTCTGGAAAGTCTTTCCTACTTTATCTCAACTCGCCCATGGAAGTAAACGCCATTGTTGCTGAAAAACGTTTACTTGTTGGCTCTAAAATATATATCGACAAAGATTACACAACTGACGAACGATCCAAAAGGTATTTTCCACATCAAATTGGCAATAATGTAAAAAAACTGACAAACGTGTTAAAGTTTGTTATGGTGTTCAACGTATGTTTATAAATGACAAACCATTCTCTTAGGTAGGGAAAAAAGTCATTGCTATTAACAAAGTGGATGCTGAATTTTTGCGTAATTTGTTGGTAAAAGTAAACTATGATTGTATTATCAATCTGAAATCTCAATTATCCAGTAATGTTCCTGCTTCTACCTCTTCAAATACAGCTAGCTCAAATTAGCAAACAGAAGTGTGTCGATTGGTTGCTTATAATATTGCCAACCCTAATACAAAACTAAAAGTTGGAAACTTTTTCACATATATTAAAAATTTTGATATAATTTTTCTCTTTGAAACCCATGTTCTTGCGGATAAACGTAAACAATTTTCTAGTTTTTTTAAAGATTACGTGCTTTACTGGGTGGATGCCACAAAAAATCATAATAAGGGCTGTGCAATCGGCGGTGGGTTGTATGGTTTTAAGAAAACCGTTCAAAATAATTTTCATTGCAATTTTGTGAGCATAGACACGGTGTTATATTATCTGCCAAGTTTAATGATGTCAGTTTTTATTTCATTCCATGTTACCTAAATTGCACAAATTGGTCACATGATTTTGAAACATTTGAAAATTTAATATATAGTTTAAATGCTCCGTCGTTTTGCATAGTTGGTGATTTGAATGCTCGGGTTTCTAACGCACAAGTTCTTGAAGAAAATATGTTGACAGGTGTTCCTTTGATCTCCCAATCTCGTTTATCTAAAGATAGAACTCTTGATAGCAAAGGTAAAAAGTTGTTAGCTCTTTTAGAGATCATTGGTGGCATAATTGCAAATGGACGATTGTCGGGTGACTCTGAAGGTGAAAATACGTTTTACGGTGTTATGGGAAGTTCACTAGTAAACCATTTTCCGACCACATGCCATTAGTATTATCATTATGCACTGGAAATAATCCACATACTAAACAATTGGTTTTGCCACAAAAACTTCTTTGATTGCCTAGGAACATTAATAGATACAACGAATCCCTTGAAAGACTTTCGGACCCAGCATACTTGCAATCAAACTTAAGTATACAAGAGAAATTTAAAATATGTACTGAGAATATTCGTACAGCTGCTGGTAATAATTTTATTAAAAAATGTTTTGATCCCAAAAATTATTGGTATGATTCTCAGTGCGAAAATACTCGTAAACGTATGCTCAAAAAACTCAACCAGTACCGTGAATCAAATTTAGAAACTGAGAAAAAATCTTACGTAGAAAGTAGGTCAAAATATTCAAAGTTATGTGAGGAGAAAAAGTTAAGATACAAAATAAAAAATGTAGAAAAGTTAAACGAGGTTGAAAATAGCAGCGATTGGTGGAAATTGACTAATTCAATGAAGAACAGCAAGCCTAAATTGGGAAACAATTTGGGTAATTTCGATTTTTATTACTACTTAAAATCTCTCTTATCTAATGATGATTTTGAAAGTGACATTTTGTGGTCTATCACTAACACTATTGATGCATTCCTTGACTTACCATTTGAGATGAGAGAGCTTGTCTTAGTTCTAAAAACAGCCAAAACAAATAAAGCCCCAGGCCATGACAGAATTAGTTATGAATTCTATCAAAACGCCCCATTATGTTTTCTGAACGAGGTCCTATCGTTATTTAACAATGTTTTTTTGCATGATAACATACCAGATTCGTTCCGTAACTTTATTATAATACCATTATTCAAGAAGGGTAACGTTAATATGGTATCAAATTATAGAGGATTATCTCTCCTAGACACGAATTATAAAATTTTCACAGACTTAATTATCAACCGTATTAATAGCTGGATAGACTACCATAATATAATGAATGAATATCAAGCGGGCTTCCGCAAGGATTACTCTACTGTAGAAAATTTATTTAATTGAACTAGTATAGTTAATCTTAACTTTAACCAAAATAAGAAAACATATACTTTTTTCGTTGACTTTTCTTCAGCTTTTGACATGATACCAAGATACTCGTTGTTCTATAAGCTATGTAGTATAGGTCTGTCACGTAAATTGTTGGTGATATAACAAACAAAAATTATACGATAAAACAACTAGCCAGGTCTGGGATGGTAACATAATGTCAGATCCATTCGCTGTGACACAAGGCGTTAAGCAAGGATGTTTGCTTAGTCCAATATTGTTCGCTCTTTACTTAAATGACCTCCACAGTCATTTACCAGGTGGTATCGTTATTGGTGGGACTGTAGTAATAGTATTATTATACACAGACGACATTGTTTTGCTGTCAGACTCTCCAACGATGCTACAGAAAATGTGTTTGATGCACTATACACTTACTGCAGCCAATGGTGCCTGAAAATAAATCTAACTAAGTCCAAGATAATGATATTTAGAACGTGTACAAGAATAAGCCACAGTCTTTCATGGAATTATGGTAACAATCTAAAAGAAATAGTGAACGAATACAAATATCTTGGAATTATTTTAACTTATAATCTGTCTTTTAAAAAACATCTGAAATCTAAGCTTGCCTCATCCAAAATTGCTATAAACTCCACTTCGTTAAGTTACATTCATCACCCAAAAATGAACTTCTCTAACAAACTTAAAATTTTTAATACAGCCGCAAAATCCATAATGTTATATGGCGCTCAAGTTTGGGGTTTTCTCAGGTATGACAAAGTTGAGGAATTGTTACTTTACTTTTTAAAGAAAATGTTATATCTCCCAAAAAAATACACCCAATTATATAGTCCATTTAGAAACTGGTCTACCGTCACTCTTTTTGGAAACATTAAACCTTCACTTTTGCTATATAAGAACAATTTTTAAACTACCTGTATATAGACTGCCACGTATATTAGCGGTAGAGACGGTACGACAAAATACTTTTTGGATACCGCATTGGAGGTATTTATGTATTGAAATTGAAACTACTTTTGATATTGAGACTTGGAGAGGAAATTTTCAGTATCATCACAATCGTATACTTTATTCCGTAAGAAACTTGGAACGCGTTAAATTTACCATAAGTGCCAGAAACTCCCGATATCATGATATGTACCCTACATTGCAATACGACTTCAATTTAAATTCTCGTGCATTCCGTGGCAACAATGTAAGCATATGTACACTGTGTAACTATAATGAACTTGAAAATACTTATCATTTATTTGGCAGGTGCCCTATTTTCTCTTATTACCGTTTAACTTTTTTTTGGAAAAAGAGAGGTTCAAGAAGTATTAAATGGCAAAGATTATATGCGCTTATTTAAATTTTTGTCATACTGTTTAAAATATATTATAATAACTGAATTTCGCTCACTTTAAATGTCTTTATTTCTCTTTCTTTTGTTATATAACAAATAATAAATTAATAATATTATTATAACTTTTATTAACTAACATAAGCCAATCAGACACACAACATTTTCGTTAATGATTTAACCTAAGAAAAAAAAATGTAAAATTATTTATGTATTATAAATTAATTTTTTCAATAAATTATAATCATCATCATCAATCATCACCAGCTTATTACACGGCGATCCTGCGAGTGTATGCTTGTAGCATACCCTGCATAACCTGGAAAATAAAAATTATAACTAGTAAATTAACCAGTTCTATAAAATAAAAATATTACACTCACCAAAAAAAGTCTGTAATGGCAACTGAAAATTTTGCTGTTATTACGGGAAATTTTGCTAATTTGAGCCCAGCGGTATTTTTTGCTAATCTTAGCAACACATGTCTGCTGATGTGTAGTACAATGAAATTAGTAGAAAAATTAGTAGCCGCTACTAAATTTTAGTATGCTTTTTATAAAGTGGAATTTAAAATCTGTTTGCTAAAATCAGCAAAAAAAAATACTAAATATTATTAATATTAGTACAAAATTTTAAATTATTTTTTTTTCAATCGAGCATCAAATTTTTTTTTTATTTTATTTATTTTTTTCAAAAAATATTTTATACAAAATTGAAAAACAAAATCAAAGGCTACAAATTGTTAAAACATAAACGATTTAATCATTTTGTTTTTATTTGGTAATTTCTGTTTTGAAAAATATTTTAGTCAATATAATTTTACTTTTAAGGTCAGCTTTTAATTGACTTTAGGGCTGATTTTTGGAACTAAAACACCTTTTAGTGCTATTTTAAGTGGATGTCCTATTTTCAGACATGAGTCGGTATATTCACTTCCGATCCCTTTTTTAATATATGTAATATTTTAAGGCAATTTAAATTTGTAGGTGTTTTAATAAGAAATAACATTTCCTTCAATATCCACTTTTTTAAAATTAGTATTTTTTTTTGCTTATTTTAGCAAATCGGTTTTCAAAAATTTGTAAATGATTTATGAAATTAGCAACAAAAATTTGTAAATATTCTGTAAAAACTCTGTAATTTGTAAAATTTAAATAGCAAAAAGATTTGCTAAATAATATTTTTTTTACTAAAAATCAGTACAAAAATAGTAAAGTGGAATTGAAAACCGTTTACAAATTGTTTTACTAACTTTTTTCTGAGTGTATGACATTATAAAATGCATAAATTCATTAACATTAAAATTTATTAAATGCTCCAAGGATGGTGTGGTTAATACACCATGGGAGAAAAAGAAACAACGGCTGTTGTTAATGACAATAAAGCTACATCTCCAAATAGATCACAAAATTTCAGTATTAAAAGATACAATCTATGTCACAGGAACGGCTTACAATTCTCCAGCTAAAGTTGCAAAAACATTTATTACAATCACAGACAAAAATTAAGTATAAAACAAAACCTACGTCTCAAGGGCGACAGCAAAAACAACAGCAACGACGGTGATATGAGATAAGTAATATTAAATAAAGATATATTTTTTTAACTATTTTGATATACAAAAAGAAAAACAGTGGAAAATCTTAAAAATTGAAAAAATTTTAAATTCAGAAAAAGATTTAAACTAAAAGTTATATTTGATTCTAAGTGTGAGTGTGTATTAGACCTGCCCTTATTTCAATGAATATTTTTCAAAATGGCGGCGCATAGGAGAGTAGGGTCCAAAAAGTTTCCATATTATGCCACAATGCTCCATGTAAATTTTTTTTTTATTATTTACTAATAGGAATTATTGAATTTTCCTTTTATTTTATTGGTTCCTCCAATCATTTATACTTCGAGGACCTCTTCGCTATCTTCCATTTTTATGTTTCAGTTTCAGACAACCGAAAGATTATTTCGTAATAATAATACTTGTATTATTACTGTTGCATGATTTTTCCTATATTGATAAATTTTTAATTGTGTCGAACATGTCGGTATAAGTAGAGGATGAAGGAATATCTTTGGTATTAAGGTGAAAATTCAAGTGAATATATTTAATTTATATTACTTCTCCCTTAAATTTTTTTGAAAACTTTTCAAAGTAGCTGAGTGAAACTTTTTTTATAATGAATGTCGAATAAATTGATAATGTAATATATGAAAACCAAAGGTCTTATTCTTTTATGTCTTCAATGAAGACCATGGCTTTGTCCAAGTCCCTGAATCATAGCCTATTTAGGTTTCTTGCTAACCACATTATACGGATCCATATTTAAGGTTCCGATACTTATGGCTTAGTTGAATCAGAATCACTGCTTTTTCGCCTTATTAATGTTGATTTTCATTTTCCATTGTCAAACCTTTTATTATTTTACAGTTCTTATTGAACGATTTTTTTTAGCATATGACCATTAAGAATCTAATATTTCAATCACTTAATCTCTATCAATATAAAAGCTACAGGCAGAACCGCGTTAAGACTTGGGTCGAAAGGTTCGCCTTCGCAATAGGTATTAATTTACCAGGATGATGCAATCTCTTTGTTCGTCCTATGGAATTTTCATTATCCATATCCGTTTTGTATACGAATTTTTAATGAAGAGATATTATATTATTGTTTCGGCTATTATGGTTCCCATTATTTTCCATCGTTATTACAACCATTACGATTATTGTAATATCGTCTGTCCCCTCCACCGTTTTTATTAGAGTTTTCACGGCTATTGACATTGTCCTTGACTATAACGTGAACATTTTTTTCTTCTGAAATAAATACAATTGGTTCTTAATTAATGTGACCTGATAGAGT
The DNA here is from genome assembly GCA_949748255.1 of Eustalomyia histrio. Lineage (NCBI taxonomy): Eukaryota > Metazoa > Arthropoda > Insecta > Diptera > Anthomyiidae > Eustalomyia > Eustalomyia histrio. Next base: position 103,034,388 of record OX456523.1, on the reverse strand, counting down.
GCAAATTAAAATTTTGATTTGTGGGAGACGTCCCTCAAAATTTAAATAAATAGGCAGCACTAATAATATTGTTATGTTTACCATTTATAAAATCGTTGATTTATTTACCTTTTAAATAAATCTTTCTATATTGCAAATAATAAACACTGTTTGAAATTATTTATATCTCTATTATTTATAACAGACACTAAAAATTACAGAAAAACACTTTAATATCACACTTTATTCACACGATGTAAATAGACTAAACGTTAACCACACTTTAGTTCTTAACACTCCAGCGTTTTATTTAAACTGAACTACTGCATCAACCGAGTACCCGTATTTATATGAGTAGTCAGGTATTCGAGTTATTTACTACACTAGATTTTTCCAGCTGTCAAAATTCGCGTGAAGAAATTTCTAGTTAGAGAAATTTCTTGTAACAATATAATAAAATAAATAAATTAAAATCAAAAGCCAGCCCTATTGTTAATGAGAAATTGACCTAGACTCAAGCTTCTCAAACCTTAAAAAAGTAGGTTGCAATTTGAGGTGACAACAGATCCCGCGTTAATGGCAATGGGGGAAGGCACCTTATGATTGGCATTTTAATAATGCCCAGTTGCAACAGTCATATTACAGAGGTATACCCAAGAAAAAAGGATACCAAAACGAAAATGAAGTTTTCCGTTAGGTAAAAATACATCAGCTTGGGTCCAGAGACCTTGACATTCTAATGAACATGTAGAGAAGAACAATATAATTCATTGATCCGGTACTTTATAACGAATAATACTAAATGTTTTAATTTGACTCACAACTATGTCCACTGGGACTAATATTGTGAATATTTTAAATAATATATAAATATTGTATGTCTTAATTTTGAACTTAATTTTCTTGTATTAGCGAAAAAGGTAAAAAGCTTTTATCGTGTAAATTGACAGGTATCTCTGGGGAAAATTGACATTGGTTGTAGTAACATATTTTCATTTAATAATTCATACACTCACAATATTATACCGCTAAAACAACTTAAAATACATATTAAATTAATCGAAAATACAATCAAAAAGAGGGCTACTGATTTGTTATCATATTCAGTCCATTTTGTTGTTTATTTTCAATCATTGTTTAATAATCGACAAAAGTATTAAAAACAATAGAAATTTGTTAAAAATAACTATCAATTTTTTACTGACAAAAAGTAAGAAAAAACTAATTTTGTGGTCTGTTTTTCAAATTGAAAGTTTGTATGTAATTAAAAAATACAACACAACACACAGATGTATATATTTTAATTGGCTTTGTGTGCATGTATATTTGAATAATTTCTTGTAATTTTTATTGAAATAATTTTGTATATAAACAAACTATTTTGGTAAAAAAAAACAAAAAATAATTATACTAATTTCAATTTTTAGAAACAGAAAACATAAATTTTTACATTTAACAGAAAATATCAACTCCTACTGAATATCAGTAAATTTTAATAGTTTGTTTTTTGAATGACTGATTCAAATAGTTAAAAAAAATACATTTCTTTGAATTTCAATTGATTCTTCATTTAAAAACAAACTTTACGTATTACTTTTTAAATAAACTACAGTCTGTAACGGAAAATATATTGTGTGTAGAAATTCTTAAATTTTTGTAGTAGATTATATTGTCGAAAATCCTTTATGATGTTGTTTTCGCTTTTCTTTTGAAATTTCGTTACAAAACAATTGACTTGATAGACATTTTGTCCACGTTCCTCTTCGCCCAAAACCAGAGCTTTAAGTATGAGTACATCATCTCAAAAATCGATAAATTGTGTAATTAATGTACCACCAGTTTCTGGAAATTCTAATGTTAGTAAATCTTCTTTAACGTTCGATGTAATGCTCTCTTGTATAACTTCACCACCCAATTTATCACCAACTATATCGGACTTAATTAATATATAATTGAGATAACTAGTTGTTTTTACGCAAATTCTTATAAAGCAAAGTGGAGGAACGCGATGCGAGGTCCTTAAATTTGGACTTGGAAATGGAAAAAGATAAAGGGAAATTTGAAATTTTTTTATGAATTAAAAAAAAAACAATGTCTTTATTTTTCCAAGGAAAATTTTATTTTTTTTATTGATTCAAAATAAAAATGTAAGCACTATTATTAATTAAAATTTATAATTTGCATGAAAGAAAAATTAAAATTTAGAATTAAATATTCAAGATGAAAAAAAGGTCGATTAACTGATCACTGATCGATCTTTTTAAAAAAGGGGAATGAAGGGCCCCACACAAAAGCTCCTTAATATTTTCTATAATTAACTTGAAACTTTATTAATATAGAATGTGTAAAAGAATAATTAACTAAGTATTGATTATAATTTTTGCAAAAAAGGGAGGTATAGTGTGTTTGATATGTCATATTTACCATACCTTCAGTAGGGTAAATTAAATGGTAATCCAATATCATAATTGTGTATGACATTCCACACATACCAAATCTTTATCGTGTGAATATGCTTAGCTTGCATATTCACACATGCATTCATTTAGCGTACATTATTATTATAAGTTACATTATAGTTAATTCATAAATAAAGAAATAGTCTGCTGACTGAAGCAGAACAATAAGGTTATGTCTTTCATTTTAAACAGCAAAGCTTATTACAAATCGAAGATATGTTTTTAAATATTCGCGAATCAATAACGTTTTGCACTTTTGCATTATGTCTTTAAAGAACACGCTTATTTTCGAAACAATTATCCAAAAGTAGAAGATCTAAGATTTTATATGATATACGATTTATTCAACTTTGAGCCGCTAAAAGTATCCAACTTATAGCATCGATGCTCCGTGAATTTTGAAAAACAAAAACAACACAGATATCACAGGAACGTGGAATATCCATGTCAAAATTTTCAGTGATATCCATAGAATGACTATTTGGTAATATTATTTCACAATTTTAATTTCAGTTGATATTTTTTGAATTTCACGTGATGATTTTTAATTTGAAATAATATTTTTTAAATTTAAAATCTGACTTTTTTATTTACAATTGCAATTCTTGTAAAAGAAATGCTTCTTTTATACCCTTCACCACAGGTGGTGAAAAAGGGTATAATGAGTTTGTCTTTCCGTTTGTAATTTCTTCAGTATTGATCTTAGACTCTACACATATTCTGTGTCCTTATATATATTCCGTGTCCTTATGAAGAGCGAAGTTGATTTATCGATGTCCGTTTGTCCGTCTGTGTGTTAAAATGGGTTTTCCGAAGACCCCAGACATGATGAGGACTTGCTTGATATATATTTCTGTCACATGTGATCCATTTCTGTTTGCTATTGAAATTCAGCCAGATCGGTTGATAAAGAGCTGAGATTTAAGCAAAAAACCGGGACTACCTCTAATTTTTTTCGTAAAATTCCTTCATAATATGTATGTTTAATTTTACGCATAACAAACACATTCTTTTGTTGAACTTCTTTTCACCTATTCACCTTTTATACACAAATAACAAACACATACAAAGATTTGTCATTTAAAAACCAAACAAATCTCTTTTAAATGAAAACTGTTTTTTTATTACTTCTATTAACGACGATTGCGTGTGTCTTTCAATGGCTCAGTGGTCTAAGCGCTTTGTCATAAATATTTTCTTTCTTTTAGTCGCGTGATCTATCCCCGTCTATTCAACTTTTTTTGTACAATTTTTTTTTAAACAACAATTACGTACAGCGCAGTTGACTTAACGATCTCGGTCAGTTTTTCTGTATATTTGGAGAACGGAAAGAGAAAAAGCTTCCAATTAAAGTACAAGCAACTTGGTTATGAATGGATTTTTGGTTTTTTTTACAACTAAAAAGATTTTTGAAAAAAAAAATATGACAACACTGATTGGCATTGTGTTCGTGATTGTTTTTCTTTTTTTATTTTATTTGTTGAACTTCTTTTCTTTCACCTCTTCACCTTTTATACACAAACAACAAACACATACAAAGATTTACCTAAAAACGAAACGAATTTGTTTTGAACGAAAACTATTTATTTACTTCTATTAACGATGATTGAGTATGTCCTTCAATGGCTCAGTGGAGTAAGCGTTTTCCCATACAGTTTTTTTCTTTTAGTCGCGCGATCGATCCCCGTCTATTCAACTATTTTGTAAATTTTTTTTTACATTTTCTTAAATTTTTTGTTTGTTTTTTCCTTTTAACATAACAAATACGTACATCACAGTTGACTTAACGATGTCGGTCAGTTTTTCTGTATATTTGGAGAACGGAAAGAGGAAAAGTTTCAAATGAGGTACAAGCATCTTGGTTATCAATACACAACATCTGATTAAATGTGGGCGGGATCCACGAATTGGGCGTGGGACAAAATAGATTACTTTATATCTTAAGAACGGTAAGACCGTAATTAAATAATCCATAAATGGGCTAAAAACATAAAAATTTGTATAAAAACTAAAATTTTAGAGCTGTAATATGACCTATGGATACGTCTTATATAGCAAAATATCGAAAATCTTTAGTATAAACATATTTGCTGAAAAACTCGGAAATATCGGTTCAGATAAAAAAAAGTTATGACCAAAACATACATTTTTTTAAATACCTATTTTCGGGAACCATAAATCTTCCCGAGTCCAAGTTTTATCACCAAACTAAATGGTTAACTTCCTCTTAAAGACGTCCGTATATAAATCTGTCCATTCCATACATGTCCATATATAAGCTTCAGTTTTTTCCCAACCATGGTGAAGGGTATATAAGAATCGGCATAGCCGAATTTAGCCGCTCTTACTTTTTTTAATAAATGTTGTAATTAAAATAACTTTTTAATTACTAATTACCCAGTAAATCTTAATAAAATAAAGGTTATGCTGAATTCAATGCGGAGCAATACTGAGGAGGAGGAGGAGTTTATTATTATTTTTATGGAGACTACTGAAATCATAAAGCTGTATGGTATAGAGCCAGAGTTACCAACACGAGTAGGAACACAAAAATTTCTTTCAAATTTACAAACAGATGATCCAACGGAATAATCTCAGGTATGACATATGGATTTTCTCGCCATGAAAATGTGACAAAGAGTTTTTACAATATTGTAGCCTCATAATATTTAATCAAAATGATCCAAAAACCGAGAGAAGCTTTACAAAAAAAAAATACGTTTGCTAATTACTAGCTTTTTAAAAAAAATGCATAGAAAATTTATATAGGCCTCGTAACATTAAATAAAATAGATATTTAAAAGTGGTAACTACAAATACGGTTATCCTGATCAAATATAACATTAAATTAGGGCTTTAGTGAAATCAATCGAACTGTGGATTGTATTTATAATAGACGGCACAGTTGATTGTCATTGATAAACAAATTTTATGCTGTATTTATTTTTCTAATAAATTACGAAAAAAGAAATTTAATAAAAGAAATATTCAAATGTTGAAATAGCAAAAATATTAAAGAAAATTAAAATTAGTTCTGGTGCAGTAAGTGTTAAGCCATTAGTCTTTAGAGTATAGTTATAAATTTTGATACTGATGTTAAATGAATTAAAACATTAACTGAAAAAAAGTTATTAAAGTAAATTAATTAAATCTTAAAAGGCTTAAAATTCTTCATGGCACTCTTCATGGAGTCCCTGCAATTAATCTAACTCTAAATATAGCGAATAAAGAAATCAAGTTTATTCTTGAAAAAACAAGTGTTGAATCCTCTAAAGTGTTGAGGTACTTCATACATGTCGTACGAAAAACCATAAACTCATTGGAGATATTTCGTCGATTGAATCAGCATGCTCTCTAAAATATAGAGGAATATAGTTCTGTACCATAAGGTACTAAATAGTCAACCAACTGTGTCTTCTGTAGATCAACCCATAAGATGTCAAACATATTAGCATAAAAGTCATAATTCAATTATGCTGAAGTGCAGCCGTTTATTTTCATCTTCTATTTACGAATTCGTCGAAAATTTAGAAATCTTTCTCTTCTTAAATGTACAACTAAATCTATAATTTTGTTAGATGAAGGAAAAATAAGATAACGAATAATATCATTCTCAAACTTTTTTTTAATTTCGGTAACAACACATTTTTTTAACACTTGGTTGCATTATTTGTGAATTCTTCCTATTTTTTTGTTCTTGAAATAATCATAGGTGGTACTTTCTGTAAAAATTCCATGATCACCTCTTCTACCTTCAGTAATTCTTATTGTATTGGAAAAAGTTAAATTCATACTTAATTAACACATTACAGAAATTTAAAAGATTTAACGTTGGAATACTCTATACGAATCTTTGAAATCTCTATACGAATAATGAATACGATCACTTGTGGTATTAAACGTAAGTGGTGTAAAAACGCCCCATGATCATACGAACAAAAGAATAGGTGTAATGTAAATGTCAGAAATTTAGAAGAACAAAAATTAAATTTTTTTTAACAAGAAAGAAATGTAAAAACTGTAATAACAATTCAAAATAAATAAAGAAAATAAAAAGAACTAATATTGAAATTAGTAAGAAAAGAAAAATTAACAATACTTAATAAAATTAATATATTTTTGCGAAAATTTGTGTTGAAAGAAAAAATTTATTGAAGTGCTTATGAAAATTATTGAGCAAATAATATTTTATGATCGCGGGATATCGAAAAACATCACTTAATCTATGTAAAAATGTAAAAAAGTATAATTGTATTATTTTATAGTTTTCTATACCTATGTATGCAAACCGTTATGTGCGTTGATTTCTTTTGTGTATCCCAGCGATCATTTGCTTAGATTCTGTTGGACTTCTATTTATTTTGTGAAGCATATTCTTGTAGAATCAAGTTGGATTTTATTATTTATTTCAATATTTAAACGCTCAGGAAAAACGGGCTTTGAATTAAATATTGCCATCGATTTATTAAGGTTCTATATTGATACTTAATTTTTTGTCGTTTAAATTATACACAATAATTTAAATAATCGTTGTATAAAATGGGTGGTGAAAAAAAAAACACCATTCCCTAAGTAGGCAAAACAGTGTTGAGATGCTTTACAAAACTGTTATGACTAATATTGCTAGGATAAGACGTTCCGTTAAAGAGAAAACTGTATCCATTAAACCAAATGAACTGCGATGTCGTTTGGAAGTTCTAAATCAATACATTGACCAGGCACTGTCTTATTAATAAAATATTGTTCTTCTTGTTCCCTCTTATAATGACCGAGCAGATTTAGAGAACCTTTGTGTCACTACCAAATGTCTACTAATGGAGCTTTTGCCTTCAAACGGGCAAAGCCAACTTGATGCAACTTTTGAGGTTCAGGGTCACCTTAATAGATTACCGAATATGAGTTGCCTAGATCCGGCGGGAAATATTCGGACTACAAAAAATTCATGTTTGATTGAAAATTTAGTGGACAGTTATGCTTCTCTTACAGATATTCAGAAATTTAACCACTATCATGTCTCTCATATGAAGCTCTTGGTACGGTCAGAGCTTTTCAGATTGCAGAACAAAATTACCCCAAGGCTCTTGCTAACTTGAAAAGGGTTTATGATAATCCTTTTTTAATATTTTTTGATAGTATATCAACATTATTTGCCCTTCCTGTAATAACGAAGCCTTCAGCAACAGCTTTGAGGAGCATGATTGACACTGTTTCTGCGATTTATGATTCACTATTATCAATGGACGATGACAAAAACATAACAAATGCAATTATAATACATCTCGTGATGTCAAAAGTAGACCCAATAACTAAATCCAAGTAGGAAGAGCAGTTAGATTACGATAAATTGCCATTATGGAGCGATTGCGAAACAACTTTAAACAAAAGATATCAGCATATCTCTGCTGATGAAGCCTCTAGTTCAAAGGCTACACTCAGAAAAAAAAGTTAGTAGAATTATTTGTAAACGGTTTTCAATCGCACTCATTTTTGTACTGATTTTTAGTAAAAAATTATTATTTAGCAAATCTTTTTGCTATTTACATTTTACAAATTACTGAATTTTTACAGAATATTTACAAGTTTTTGTTGCTAATTTCAGAAATCATTTTACAAATTTTTGAAAACCGATTTGCTAAAAATAGCAAAAAATATTACTAATTTTAAAAAAGTGGATATTAAAGGAAATGTTATTTCTAATTAAAACTTACACCTACAAACTTAAATTTCCTAAAAATGTTACATATATTAAAAAAGGGATCGGAAGTAAAGATACCGACTCATGTCTAAAAAGAGGACATCCCTTTAAAATGGCACTAAAAAGGTTTTTTAGTTCTAAAAATCCGCCCTAAAAATAATTAAAATTTAACCTTAAAAGTAAAAAAAAAATTGACCAAAATATTTTTCAAAACAGAAATTACCAAATTAAAACAAAATGATGAATTCGTTTATGTTTTAACAAATTTTATTGATTTTTTTTCATTTTGTATAAAATAATTTTTAAAAAATATAATCAACATTTTTTATGCTCGATAAAAAAAAATAAATTTAAAACTTTGTACTAATATTAATAATATTTAGTAATTTTTTTTGCTGATTTTAGCAAAAAGATTTTAAATTCCACTTTACAAAAAGTCTACTAAAATTTAGTAGCGGCTACTAATTTTTCTACTAATTTCATTGTACTACACGTCAGCAGACATGTGTTGCTAAGATTAGCAAAAAATACCGCTGAGCTCAAATTAGCAGAACTTCCCGTAATAACAGCAAAATGTTCAGTTGCCATTACAGACTTTTTTTTGGTGAGTGTAGGCCTGTCAACAATAAGAATGATTTCAAACCAGAAAGTAAGGCAAAATAATTTTCATGTCAAGTCATGTCACAACTGGAGTCTTCAAAATGTATATTTTGTAGGTCAGATCAACATTTTATAAGTTCCTGCCTTACTTTCGCAGTAATACCATTCAAACAGAAGTTATATAAAATAAAAAGTGCCGGCATGCATTAACGGCCTTAAAAAAGACACACGGTCTCTAAATGTAAGGCCTTAAAATGTCAAATTTGTAGCCGTTCTCATAATACGCTCTTACGCCAATACACAGTAGCTTATTATCAAAACTACGATTCAGCATTCGCCTTCACATTCTTTTCTGAATCATTCATCTTCAAATGAGGTTGATGTGATCTTAGCTACTGCTGTTGTCAAAAGACGTAATAAATCTGGGAAGTTTATTATGGCTAGGGCATTATTAGATTCGTTTTCGCAAACTAGCTTTATAACAGCTGAACTGTCTCAGCAGCTACAGTTAAAAAAGAAAAAATAAATCTTGACATCTCGGGTGCAGAAGAATCCAACTCCTTGTCTAATGGTAGAGTACACGCTACTGTCAAATCTCGGGTGTTTCAGGTTATCAGCCTGACAGTGTTATTTCAACAACTAATTGGAATACACCTGGTAACTTGGAATTTGCAATCCTCCGAAGATTGCCATGCTTATTGGCGCTGAAATTTTCTGTGACCTTTTATGTGTTAGTCAGATTAAGAGCCCTCATTCTCCTACATTTCAAAAAACGATGTTAAGTGGGGTGGTATCTGAAAAATACATTTAGAAAAATGCTGGTAAAGCTTCATATTGCCATTTATTATAGAGTATCAAAAACAAATTATCACTGGATGCATTGGTAAGAAAATTTTGGGAAGAAATCCCTAGTGGGGAAAATGTCCTATCTGTAGAACATCAACAATGCGAGTAGAATTTTGTAAAATCAGTTCGACGATTGTCGTCGGGAAGATTTAAAGTAAATCTGCCCTTTAAAGGGGATCCAATAAGGTTAGGTTTCCATTTGAAACAGCAAAACGACTTTTTTATTTTTTCTTGAACGTCGGCTGTTAAAAAGACATTATCATAAAGTAGGGTTGCCATTTCCATTTTGAGAAAAAGTGGACGTCAACCTCAAAAAAGGAGGACATTTGTCTCCAAAAAGAGGACTTTTTTTTTTAATAAATTAATTTTAAAAAAATCAACACCGCGATAAAAAATACAAATAAAATTTATTTTTATAGTGAAAACAATTTTTATTCCACTAAAAATCACAAAAAAATATAAAAAAATCAGTCTAAACTTAAAATTAGTAGTACATAAATAAAGAAAAAAAAAACATAACGATTAACAAATTCATTGCATACATTTTCAGAAATGTACATTTTTATAATTTCTTGAAACGAATTCTCAAGAGTTTCATGAATATTTTTCAGCGCTTCCACTGTGAATCAATATATTTTTGTCGCATTTCTTCCAAACATTCATAAAACTCTTGACAATTCCTGACAAACTTATATTTCACTCTAATAATATCAGAAATAGTTTCTGGATTAATTTTTTTCTAGCGTCCACTGCGCCCTGATTGAAAAAACTTTACAAAAAACATAAAAAATTAATAAACAAAAAACATTACGATTAACAAATTCATTGCATACATTTTCGAGAATGTACATTTCTATAAAAAAAAAAATTAATAAACAAAAAAACATTACGATTAACAAATTCATTGCATACATTTTCGAGAATGTACATTTCTATACTTTTTTGATACGAATTGTCAAGAGTTTCATGAATATTTTTCAACGCTTCCAATTTGAGTCAATATATTACTGTCACATTTCTTCAAATATTCATAAAACTCTTGACAATTCATATCAAAATTATATTTGACTCTAATAATATCAGAAATTGTTTCTGGATTCAATTTATTTCTTTCTGGCGTCCACTGCGCCTTGATTAAAGAAAATATACGTTCTACGTTGGCATTATGTGCTGGCAAGCAAAAATAAAATTCAACAAGTTTTTTCATTTCATAGCAAAAATCATTTTTAATAAAAAAATCGCACCAAAATTTGTTATCAGTCGCGTTAATTGAATTTAAGTTTTTTAGATAATTTTTCAGGGCAAGGAATTCATTAAATAAATTTTCATCATTAAAAGTAATGTTAAATTTTTTTAAAAATTTAACAGACTTTTGTACATCAGCCCAATTACCAGTACCAGCATTTTCAAAACATAACCAGTCAAATACTTCCAAATCCTTGAGAGGTAATGTCCACGATTCAATATAATCTTTAATAGTCTTATAAAATATTTTAGTTTCTTCCAGTAGAAGACATTTTTTTGTTTCAGTCATATTTTTAGTAATTTCTTTAACTTTTATTGGAATGAATTTATTTTCTATTCTTTCTTTTAAATTTTCTGATATTTCCTTTAAAATGTTCTTTACTTCAAGCACGGAAATATCTGATCTTTCGATTTTTTTAATATTTGTTTGAATTATATTCATCGAGGAATGTATTGTAAACAAATATGCCTCGCTTAAATCACTTTCAAAAAAGTTTTTTATAACTTTAGGTGTGCTTTCTATGTCCAGAAAATAGTTTTTCAAGGGTTCAAATACTTTAAGTATGCGCTCAATTGCAGGGTATAAACTTAGCCATCTCGTTTTGCTATGATTAAGTAGCTTTGCATATTCTATTTCTGACTGTTCGCAAAATTCTTTCAATGTTTCCGTTCTTACAGTATAAATAGAGAAATGATTGTAAAGTTTCAAAACAATAGATTCCACATCAAAAGACAATGTGTCGTAACCCTTGTGAACTGCGTTATTGATTATATGGGCTGGGCAACCAACACCTATTATTTTTTTACGCAAAGCACTTGTTAGTTTGGCGAAGACGTTATTTTGACCGTATCTGTACATGCCACCAAAATTGGTATTACAATTGTCACCGCTAAAAGCAACACATTTTGATTTTAAACAATATTTTTCCAATTCCATAAGAATAGTATCCGTTATAGTCTCTGATGTTTCATTTTTAATTGATAATACATCCAATATCTTTGTCTGGATTCCATTGTTTTGTGCATCGAAGTATTGAATAAGAATTGGTAATGGCTTAGTAGCGCCGAAATTACTCGTATCGGATGATACACTCACAAATTTAATTTGTTCAATATTTTTCCTTACCATTTCTGTTGAAAGGGGTGCAAGAACCTTCTTAGCTATTGCTGTAGCCTTAGTACGGTTGCAAGATATATTTTTAACTCTCTGAGAATCATTAAAAAGTAATTTATTCAATCCAATTGTGCAGTCCAGAGATAAAAAAGACATGTTATGAACAATAGTGTGATAAGCGATGCAACCCTCAACGGCTCGAAGTTCATTGTCGACAGTAGTTTTCGGAAAAATTGTGTTCATTTTGTTGGAACAGTCTTGGCTGGTAAAACCCTTTTTATGTTTCTGTTGATGATTGTTGATGTCTTGTACTCCTTTATTTGCAATAGAAATTGTAGAATTGCAGAGTGTGCAATTGACTATCCAATCTGCATTTCCCCTTTTCATGTAGGGAAATTTCCTTTTTAACTCCTCATTAAACGTACACTTGCGTTTCGGCATTCTAAAATTAAAAAATTAATGAACTTTTTTACATTGCATTTATATTTAATAACTTACTTCTTTTTTCGGAAAGCAAACTTTAACACACACAACAGCTGATAAGAAGTGATGCCAACGTAGTGCTTTACGCACAACATATAGTGCTTTTTTACTCGAAATATACACCTTTTCACGCGTTTTTTAAATTTTTCTGCTCGTTTTGCTCACAAAAAGTTGGGATCACTGCTAAGCTTCATATTTTGGTAAAGTAAGTGATGCCAAGCCATTTGAAATAACAGCGACAATACAGCAATGGCAAAAATTCAAAAGTTTCAATGCAATAAAAAAATATGGAGAAAAATGCAAAAAGTAGGACAACCCCGGACACTTGCTGAAAAAGAAGGAGGACTGCCCCGGACGACCTAAAAAAGAGGACGGTGTCCGGGGAATAGAGGACGGATGGCAACCCTATCATAAAGAAGATGTACAATAATTTTATAAAAATTACATTTACCTGTGACCCTATTACTGACAACAAAATTCCTGATTTTCCGCATTATTTGATACATCAGTCCTGAAAGTAGTTCAAAAAAGCTCCGTGTAATTTCGACGCTTCATGTAGAACTTCAACACAACTCTCGTTAAATGATTTATTGATGATCGGCCCTACTATATAGGAGGAGTTATTTTTTACATTAATTCGTTTCCGAACACAAAAGTATGTTATTACGGCTGAAATTGAAAAAATGTACCGTCAAGTATTGGTCGACGGGGCCGATAGAAACTTTCAATTAATTAATGAAAAAGAGTCTGAACCTTTGCTAGCTTATCGAATAAATACCGTCACTTATGGCACTTCTTCCACTCTATTCTTAGCTATTCGAAGTTATTCGAACCCAAGTTTCCAATATATTGCATTCCGCCGGATTTAACTTAACTAAGTGACACTCAAATTATTATAAGAATTCGAATTCGACCACGACTGAGAAGACCTTGCAGGTAAATGATTCTGACTCTACAAAAGCTCTAGGTACATTTTGGCTACCGAAGAATGATACTTTTAAATATCATTTAGATGAGTAATTTCACTACTTAAAGGCAACAAAAAGAAATGTCTTTGACCCCCTGTGACATTAAGGCCAAATTATTGCTACAGGAACTTTGGTTGCAGAAACTCGATTGGGATGAATTAATTCCACTTCGACTAAATACTTTCTGGCAAAATTTGTTACGAATTGGTTCAATAGAAATCCTTTGATACGAATTCATGGTTTTGCAGATGCATCTATGAGAGCGTACGGGTGCTGCATTTATGTCAGAAATGATTTTTTTGGCCAAATTTGTTCGAGATTGCTGACCGCCAAGTCAAAAGTTGCACCACTAAAGATGAAGTCACTGTCAAGACTGGAGTTGTGCGCAGACTATTTGTTGGCCAGACTATAGTCAAAATTGTGCTACTCTGTGAAGTCGAAAGTGTTACATTTTGCTCAGATTCAAAAATTACTCTTCACTGGATAAATTCCCATCCGTCAACCCTTCAGACTTTTGTCTCTAATAGGTTGTCAGATATTCAGGAGCTATTAAATAAGTTGCCTGGCGACATGTTTTCTCAAAACAGAATTGGGCTGATACAGTTTCTAGAGGATGTAACGTCGATGAATTAAGTGACTCTTTAAAGTTTAAAGGCCCTCCATTTGTATGCGAAGAAAATGCAAGTTGACCAGTTAATAAACATTTCGCTCTTTCTAAAGAGCAAGAGTTCTTAGAAAGACACAGAATATGCAATGTTTTTGTCGCTGTTGAGGAGAATCATGACTTATTCATGGATTTAATTTCCACATTTTCCTCATACAAAGAATTGCTTTGTACTGTCGCTTACATTTTTCGATCTATATATGTTTGTAAAGGAAACAATGAACATTGTGGAAAGCCGCCTACTGCAAAGGATATTAAATGGTCTTTCTTGCATATTATCGAAATTCTTCAAGTAAGGAAATACCCAGAGGAGATTGAAAACTTAAAGAAGGGAGTTTTCCTGTCGGAAAATTTGCAGAGGTTAAACCCATTCATTCATGAATTCACGGAACAGTCTTGAAATTTCTTACTGATTAGGGTAGGCGGTCGATTGGTTAATGCACCTCTTTCTTCCACGCAAAATTTCAATTATGAATGCTAAATAAGACTCATTTTATGAATCTTTATTTGCGTCAATTGCATTTTGGTAACTGCATGCTGGAGCTAAAGCATTGGTATTTCTGTTACGACAACAAATATGGTTAATAGATGCAAAAGAGGCTTGTACCAAAATAGTAAGAAAGTGTATTCACTGTTTTCATTATAAGCCAAAGCTTATGAGCCAAACTATGGCAAACTATGGCTTATGAGCCAAACTATGTTTCACGTCTAAGGCTTTCCATTTAGAACTAGTGTCTGATCTAACAACAAACTCTTTTATATCATGTCTCAAAAGGTTCGTAAGCAGCAGAGGATATCCCGACAAAATATACAGCGATGACGCCACGAAATTTGTCGGTGCTGCCAGAGAACTTCAAGACCTTGCAGATGCGCTTCATAAGGAAGCAGCCAAGGTCGCATCTTACGCTGCCAGAAAGGGGGTTGACTTCATTTACATACCGCCTAGAGTGCCGCTTTTCGGCGGTCTGTGGGAAGCCGTGGTCAAGTCCGCCGAAGAACTGTTATTGAGGATCGTGCGGAATGCTTTGCTAACAATTGAAGAACTTTAAACGGTGCTGGTCGAAGTAGAAGCTGTACTCAATTCGAGACCAATCGCACCTCTCATCAGCAACCTGAACGACAGCGAGCGAAGCGTTGACCCCAGCTCACTTATTAATCGGAGAAGGCCTGCGAGCGCTGCCGCAAAAATCGCGGCCAGAAAACGAGCACAATCTAACGTTCTTGAAGGGATGGCAAATTTTGTTCGCACTCAAGCAGAAGTTTTGGCACAGCTGGGCCAAAGATTATGTCCGCAATCTGCAAATATGAACCAAGCGGTCCAAATAAGAACCAGATCTCGCGTTAGTACAGCTGGTCGTCGTACAGGACACGAACCTTCCTCCACAGCAATGGTTGACGGGTCGAATGCAAGCCATAATGCCATGCAGTGATCAGAAAGTAAGAGTTGCGGCGATAAATATATAGTATAGTTAAAATATAGTTATAAATTTTGATACTGATGTGAAATGAATTGAAACATTAACTGAAAGAATTATTATTGTGACATTACTGTTGACAGTATAACTGTCAAGTCCCTAGAGTCTTAAGCGCTTAGGATATTTTTGTTATAACGGCTTGTCAATAGACTTATGAATTTTTTATGTATAATAAAACTACCACTCTTGTACTTAAACTTATGGAAAAAATACTTCTTATTCAACGTGCGGTATAAGGTGTCTATACTTAACCTTAAAATTTTTTAGTTTTGTCATTAAAATAAATTAATTAAATCTTAAAAAAGCTTAAGATTCTTCAGTAAGCGAGAGTGATAACTATGAATCTAAATACCCAGGTTCGATACCGGTAAAATCTAAAAATAAAATTATTTTTAAAATAAAATTTTGTGGAACGTAATGATTTTTATGTGGAATATAAATTTTAAATTAGACAACTGAAAATTGGCTTTCACAACTACAAATATAGTTTAATATGCGGATAGTTGTTGTAACCGGCAGAATTCGATTGGCAACAAATCCGGTGGCCACAACTGATACGGTTTTCTGGGTGTATAATAATGATAGCCAGTCACACAAATACAGCTTATTTATAAGTAAATGTTTCATAAGTCCCGGTTTACACATAGCAATTTTCCTTTTAACAATTTTTTTAAATTCTCTTTTGAACTTGAATTCGTGTCCACACTGCCAAAGTCTTTTTTTTTGCAATGTTGGTGCCTTTTACATACAAAAAAGTGCGAATTAGAAAACACAACAGAATCGCGAGTACAAGCATGTGAGTTACCGTTATCCGTTCTTGGTTCCTCCCTCTCTTATAAACTCAGAATTGCTGCAATTAAAATTCCTGTGTGTAAACCGTGACTAAGAAATTTTCATTTTACTAATTTTCTTTTGCTTCTAAATATTATTAAAATTTGTCCAATTTTTTCGAATTTCAAGGTCCATTAGTCGAATTTTTATCAAAAATTAAAAAAAAAATACAAAATTGTTCTTTATGAATATTAATAAAATTACAGAGCCTACTATTTAAAAATATCGATATTTTTCGGTAGAACAATAATACCCAATAAATGTTGAAAAGTTAAAAATTTAAGTGCTTTAAAAATTGCTTGTTTTGTCCTTTATTATAAGTTTTTTTTACAGTCAAAATCAAGTTCATACAAATATAGATATTTTGTTTTATGTTTTTCCTTTTTTCTCAATATTTTAAAATAAAATTAAAACATTTGCTCAAAATAACAATTTTGTTTGAAGATTTTTATAAAATCTGAATTTCTTCCATGATTTTTAAGGAACAGGTAAGCCACATTTATTTGAAGCTAAGGTCCATCCTTACATTATCTTTTTTCTTATTTCAGAGAGGTTCTACAAATCTCTACGCGTCTAGATGGAAAAGGATTAGTGAAATCAAAAATCTTCAAAGGGGAGGACAGCGACCTGGGACGGCACGCTTCCTCTGGTATCTTCACAGGGAAGGACAGCGACCGGGGACGGCACGCTTCCTCTGATGAACTACGTCTAGGTGGGGGCAGCGACCTGGGACGGCACGCTCCCTCTGGTATCTTCACGGGGGAGGGCAGCGACCGGGGACGGCACGCTTCCTCTGATGAGCTACGTCTAGGTGAGGGCAGCGACCTGCGACGGCACGCTCCCTCTGGTATCTTTGAAAGGCAGGATAGCGACCTGGGACGGCACGCTTCTTCTGGTATCTTCACAGGAAAGGACAGCGACCGGGGACGGCATGCTTCCTCTGATGAACTACGTCTAGGTGAGGGCAGCGACCTGGGACGGCACGCTTCCTCTGATGAACTGCGTCTAGGTGAGGGCAGTGACCCGGGACGGCACGCTCCCTCTGGTATCTTCGAAAGGCAGGACAGCGATCTGGGATGGCACGCTTCCTCTGGTATCTTTAAGGGGAAGGACAGCGACCGGGGACGGCACTCTCCCTCTGGTATCTTCACGGGAGAGGACAGCGACCGGGGACGGCACGCTTCCTCTAATGAACTGCGTCTAGGTGAAGGCAGCGACCTGGGACGGCACGCTCCCTCTGGTATCTTCACGGGGGAGGACAGCGACCGGGGACGGCACGCTTCCTCCGATGAACTTCGTATGACCTAGGTTGATTAAGTGAGAGGGAGAGAAAGAGAGAGAGAGAGGGGGAAAGAAATACAGCGACCAGGGATGGCACGTTTCCTTTGATGCACTACGTCTAGGTGAGGGCAGCGACCTGGGACGGCACACTCCCTCTGGTATCTTCAAAGGGGAGGACAGCGACTTGGGTCGGCACGCTTCCTCTGGTATCTTCACAGGGAAGGGCAGCGACCTAGGACGGCACGCTCCCTCTGGTATCTTCACGGGGGAGGACAGCGACCGGGGACGGCACGCTTCCTCCGATGAACTTCGTATGACCTACGTTAATTAAGTGAGTGGGAGAGAAAGAGAGAGGGGGAGAGAGAGAGAGAGAATGAAAGAGCGAACTGGGACGGCACGCTTCCTCTTATGAACCGTTCGAGGATCTCCACAGGACCTCCCAAGATCGGCAGGACCCTCAAGGATATCAGCAGGACCTTCCATGACGTTGACAGGACCTTCAAGGATGTTGACAGGACCTTCAAAGACATCAGCAGGACCTTCAAGGATGTTGACAGGACCTTCAAGGATATCAGCAGGATCTTCAAGGATATCGGCAGGACCTTTGAGGATGATCGCAGGACCTTCCAGGACGTTGACAGGACCTTCAAGGATGTTGACAGGACCTCAAGGATGTTGACAGGACCTTCAAGGATATCCGCAGGATCTTCAAGGATATCGGCAGAACCTTCAAGGATATCCGCAGGATCTTCAAGGATATCGGCAGGACCTTCAAGGATGTTGACAGGACCTTCAAGGATACCCGCAGGATCTTCAAGGATATCAACAGGACCTTCAGGGATGTTCGCAGGACCTTCCAGGACGTTGACCTTCAAGGATGTTGACAGGACCTCAAGGATGTTGACAGGACCTTCAAGGATATCCGAAGGATCTTCAAGGATATCGGCAGGACCTTCAAGGATATCAGCAGGACCTTCAAGGATGTTGACAGGACCTTCAAGGATATCCGCAGGATCTTCAAGGATATCGGCAGGACCTTCAAGGATGTTCACAGGATACTTACAAGTTGTCCAAGGATGATCGCAGGATTAGAATTTATTATTTAGTGCTGAAATTACCTTGTGTTCTCCTTCACGGCTGCTGATGACTGACCCAGATTTGTTCAATGTTGCTCTTTATGTGTGCCGAGGTACGTCTGAGAATTCTCGGAAAAATAACGACGGTTGTTTGAGAATTGGGAGAGACAAAGAATAAACAGTAAGAGCGGTTACGATTCATTCATTTTATTTCCTTCAATGGACTTATAAATATTCAACAATTTAATAATTCAACAATTCAATAATTCATTTTATTCATTAAGTAATTCAGGTTGAGTGTTGGCAGAAACGAGCGTGGCGAGTTTCTGTCATTACAAATTCGAATGAGTTTTTGGAGCGTTTTCTAACTGTGGATGAAACATGGATCCATTCCAACACTTCGGAGACCAAGAATCAGTCTAAACAATGTGTTTTTTCGGGTGAACCGGCTCCGAAGAAGGAAAAAGTAAGTTTGTCGGCCAATTAGGTGATGGCCACAGTTTTTTTGGATGCACGCGGGATAATCCACATCGATTACCTTCAAAAGGGAAAAACAATAAACGGCGAATATTACGCCAACTTATTGGACTGATTTAACGAGAATTAAAAAAAAAGAATTTGTTTCGTGTGCACGGTGCATACGTGTGTATTCTCAATGGAAAAATTCCATGAATTGGGCCACGAATTGGTACCTCATCCGCCATATTCTACGGATTTAGCTCCAGTGACTATTTTCAAACCTAAAGAAATGGCTCGGTGGAAAGAGATTTAGCTCCAACGATGAAATTATTGATCAAACAAATGCCGATTTTATGGACCTCGAAAAATCCTGTTTTTTCTAAGGGATACCAAAATTGAAGAAACGTTGGACTAAGTGTACTGAGCTAATAATCTCCTTATGTTAAAAAATATTTTTTTTTTGGAAGAAAACTGTGCTTTATTCAAAAAGTCACAGACATATTGATCCGCCCTCGTATTTCAAAAAATAATATCATTACCGTGTTTTTATGGCTTTGTTTATACTTGAAATTAGGACCTGAAGACTAGTTTTATTACAGGGTGTCCGCCGGAAAGGTATACTACTTTGTTTTGCCGCCATTTTGGTAAACATTAGTCTTGACAGTTCATATTTGGCAGTCGTGAAGTAGACAAGTGGAAAATTTATTATGGAAAAATGTTCGATAAACCAACGTATTAGATTAATTTAAAGAGCTCGCCCATGACAACCCCGATTTTCATGAAAAAATCATAATGAGTGATGAGGCACATTTTGATTTAAATGGATATGTGAATAAACAGAATAGTCGGTTCTGGGCAATGGAAACCCTCAAATTATTCATCAGTCACCCTTGCATCCATTAAAAGTGACAGTCTGGTGGGCAATTTGGTCAGGAGGATTCATTGGATCATTGAAAATGAAGACGGCGTAACGGTAACTGTGAATGAAGAGCGATATCGTGATATGATTGAAAACTTTTTAACGCCACAACTGCATGCTTTGGGCTTGATTAACATGTGGCATCAACAAGACGGTGCCACATCGCATACAGCCAGGATGTCAATGGAATTACTCCGAGACCTCTTTCCACAACAAGTTATTTCAAGAAATGATGATGTTGATTGGCCTACACGGTCGCCTGATTTGACTGCTCCGGATATGGGGATATCTTAAAAGCAAGGCTTATGCAAAAAAACGAGAAACGCTGAACTGTGATTCAAGGCTTGAATTAAAGTATATTCTCACTGTAATGTTCGACTTGAATTCCAGTATCGTTGTACACGGTCGCCTGATTTGACTGCTCCGGACTTCTTTTTGTGGGGATATCTGAAAAGCAAGGTTTATGCAAACAAACCAGAAACGCTTGAGCAACTCAAACAAAATATTCGTGATGAAATTAATGAAATACCGCGTGAAATGTGTGAGAATTTAATGAAAAATGTGCTCAAAAGGACTCGCATTTGTGAGGCTAACAGAGGCGGACATGTATTTTATCTGATATTGTATTACATACACAATTGCCGACATTAAATAAAACATTTATCAATATTAATCAAAATTATAAACAAACAAAGTAGTATACCTTTCCGGCGACAGCCTGTATTATGTTGTTTGAACTTGAATTGAACTGTGATTCAAGGCTTGAATTAAAGTATATTCTCACTGTAATGTTCGACTTGAATTACAGTGTCGTTTTGCTGGAACTTAAAGTATAAATCAAGGCTTGAGTATAAATCAAGGCTTGAAATTGGAAAACATGGTTGGGAAAACACTTGATTTTAGCTTTAATACCATCAAAAAAGTTTATTGGGTAGGATGCCCTTTATTCCCTTTCTATAGTCGGATACCTAGTGCAGGTCAGCGATGTAGTGCTGTGCTAATTCTGGTTTTTACAAAATTCACATATTTTTTCAAAACAAAAACTTTATTAAATTTTTACATCCTCCACCATATATGGTGAGGGTATATATCAGTTTGTCATTGCATTTGTAATATGTCGAAATATAGGTTTCAGTCCCCATAAAGTATATATATTCGTGATCCTTATGCAATTTCAAGTCGATTTAGCGATGTCCGTCTGTTTGTTGAAATGGCGATCACTACGCGAAGATGCAAGCGGGGGTGCCTATTTTTACCCAGATTATTGAACATCCTCCGGAGCAGTTTGGTATTGCAAATGAGCAAAATCGGTCCAGCGGTTAAAAAGTTATAAGTGAAAATGTGAAGATACCTCTAAATTTTCCATACAAATTTGTACAATTTTTCTGTATTTATTTTTTTTTGTTAAGCTTTGCTGGTTTTTCGTTTCATTCCATAAAATGTATTTTTTGTTTTTGTAACTCATACGTAATATTTTTTTTTGGTTTTCCACCAATTTAAGTTGTGCCAAAAAATTTTTAGTTCTAACCATTTGTCAATAGGTGCCGCAAGAAATATAAATTCTTGCCATTAGTCAATAGATTGCGCATCTTAAATTTCATTCCCTTCATTAGACATATTCTTCCGTACAGGTAGTCTCCATTAAACATATTGTGCTACCAATATTCAATAGAGTATTATTGATTATTAAATGAATATTTGCCAAAAACTATGCAAAAAAATGTGTTTTATGTGCATATTTTTCAATTCAATATTCATTTAGATGTTAAAGAGCACAATAATGCAATTTCTTCAGGTGGATTTGTTATTTTTTTTTTTTGTGAAAGAAAAAATGAACATAAATATATATTTGCCAATGCCTCAATACTCGAAAATTATATAATTTAATGAAAACATACTATCTTCCCATATGAAAATTTGTTTTTGTAAAACCATGTCGAAATATAGATCTAAATCGGTTTAGTGATATCCGTCTGCCTATTGAAATGGCATAACATATTTTCGCACCAGTCGCTTTTATTTTCACATCAAATATTTTTTACCTCAAAATTGTTTTCACCAAAAAATTTGTTTTTACTACAAAAATAAATTTCAGCCCAAAATTTTTTCCACCTGAAAAGTTGTTTTTGCTTACAAATAAATTTTTTCAAATCCATAATTTTATTTCTAAATTTTTTTAGTTGTTTGTAAGATACAACAAATAAATAAATGATAAATAATATTATTCTTTAGAACTTTTTGCGGTACTATTAGAGCAATGGTTCCCAAGTGGGGGGTTGCGACCCTCAGGTGGTCCGTAGCTGCATCCGAGACAAGTTCGTAAAAAATTATAATAAATAATCTTCCAATGTCAGTTACCCCAATTGTAAAAAAATAATTAATATACCGCGATAAAAAGTTGGAGTATCCTAATTCTTAGGACTTTTCAGACTCTGGAAATTTTTTTGTTTAATTGAATACACATTTTTTTTTATTTCTGATATAGAAAACGTTCTCAGATTCGAAAAAATCATCAGTTTGTATAAGAATCAATTTTTCCTATTATAATAATCACAGATACTTAGAAGCTTTTTTATAGAAAGCGCCTCAAGATCCTAGTTTTTTTAGGAAAAATAAATCTCTTAAGTTCTGTAAATTTGACAATAATAAAATTGTCGTATAATTTACACTACTATTATCTGAAAATCTTTGGATGTAAATGTTTTTATTTAAATATAAAATTTAAAAATTTGGTCCGTCAGCCAGTAAAAATGCCTCAAGGGGTCCGTGAAGTAAAAGTTTGTGGGAACCACTGTATTAGAGCCTTAGAAGTACTTAATTAATTCATTCTTTTTTATTTATTATTTTTTATTTTATTTTTGTTACTACGGTATTATGCAATTGATTTTGCATGCTTTTTCTCAATTCTTTGTTTAAAGTTGCTTGCTAAATTTTTTCCGAATATGTACTATAAGCAACAAAAGAGGAATACATATGAGTGCGAATGAGAAATAACAAAAACATGCGAAAAATGAAAACCGTGCTTGTTTAGTTGCCCCGCTTGCTTCTCTACACCGTTCGCCATCCAATCAAGAAATTCATGCAATAATTTCATTCAAAAAGTCACCGTATAAATTGGCTCAGAGTTGTTTTTTCTATGTATATAAATCCAATTACAATAATTGCGTAAGTAACACCTAGATGGACCTACTTTAATTCTTTATATTTATAATATAACATAGCTATTAATTGACACTACTGCTCGTCAAAAATGACAATTGAGAACATTCGTTCAAGTTTTTTGGCCATTTAATTTAAAGTGGAATGTATTTTGTAATATTTTTGTCTTAATAAGATAATTTGAATCAAATCATCTCATTAATATTGAAAACAAACAAACAATTGCTCATCAATTCATATTTATTAGAAAATCGATATGTAACAATATATAGAATACAGTATTTAACTTCTAAATGGTTCTATGTTTTTCTATTTTTTTCTGTTATTTTCATATTTGGCATTCAATACCTTTTCATAATAACGGTAGTTGGCTACCACAGCTACTTTAGGACCGATATAAAAATTTTAAAATGGCCATTCCATTAAAGGCAAGTGTCTTTTTGTATAACCGGGTTTATTGCGCTATTTTACCGGTTTAATTTTGAAGATCGTGGTAGACAACCACCGTTATAATAAAAATGTATTGCTTGCCAACCATGGTTTTTTTCCATTGATAAGCTTTGTTGGTTTTTCGTTTCATTCCATAAAATGTATTTTTGTTTTTGTAAAACTCCCAATTTATATTTTTTGTTTTTCTAACAATTGAAGTTGTGCCAATCAATGAAATAATTTTTTAAAGAAAACAAGTAAAAAAGGGCTAAATTCGGCTGTGCCGAATCTTTGAATACCCTCCACCATAGGGGCTGAAGATGATATACGTATATACTAAATTTTGCATGAACTGTAATATGAATATGTTTTGTCAATTTATGTAACGAACTTTTGTTATTCAGTTTTAGTAATGTTATTTATTTATTTATTTTTAGCAATGTTATTTACTGAGGTCAGCTCTGTTAGCGACTTTAACATTGTTGAATAACGTTAACTTAGTTATTAGAGTAACACATATATAGCTCTAAGAATGTTATCATTCTCATAGTATGTAAGACAATGAATGTAATCGAACAATAGGAAGACTTAATAACATTTTTACTTACTTAACAGAAAAAAAATAGATACAGAAAAATTGTACAAATTTGTATGGAAAATTTGGAGGTACCTTCACATTTTCACTCATAACTTTTGAACCGCTGAACCGATTTTGCTCATTTTAAATACCAAACTGCTCGGGAGGATGTTCAATAATCTGGATAAAAATAGGCACCCCCGCTTGCGTCTTCGCGTCGTGATCGCCATTTCAACAGACAGACAGACAGACGGACATAGGTCTTAAACCTATATTTCGACATGTTACAAACGGAATGACAAACTGATATATACCCTCACCATATATGGTGGAGGGTATAAAAATATTAGTTGTAAATACATATTTGTCAAGAGGTGGCGCATGAGAAACTGTATTCTCTCCATTAGGCATATTGTCCTACATTAATTTTTTAAAGAAAGAACAATCGTTGCAACTATTTGTCAATACGTGACTCATCAGAAAGTGCATTCTTTCCATTAGGCATATTCTGCTGCAGAGCTAGTCCCCATTAGCCAGTAACAAAAATTAATGAAAATGTGAATTTTCCTCTAAATTTTCCATACAAATTTAATACAATTTCATAGTAGCGACTGGTACATAATATATTTTTTCATATTTTTTTCACCAGTCGCTTAGAAGTAAATATTTTGTATTCATCTCAAAAAATTTTTTTACCACTAAAATTTTTTTCACCGTAAAAAATTGTTTTCACCTCTAAATTTTTTGGCCAACAAAAAAGTTTTTTTTTACATCTAAAAAAGTTCTACACCTCAAAAAATTGTTTCACCTACATAATTTTACTTAAAAAGTCTTTTATATTAATTGTATCAAAAACAGTAGAGACAGTGGCGTAGCTAAGTCATCAAGGGCCCATGTGCAAAACATCAAATTGGGCCCTAATAAAAAAAACACTGACAAGTACAAAAAATATCATTAAGTGGTACATAGTTGAAAAATTTTACTTAAATTTTTTTACGTGCTTTTACATTTGCAAAATTTTCTATTAATTTTGATACATCTAATTTTGATGTGTTTTCGTTTTCTATGGCAATCATTGCCAGATTGGATAATCTGGATTAGCCTATCTTGTTTCTCAAATAACACTATGGAACATTTTTGGGATTATTGTCTGGGCGGTGAGAAATTCCAAGTCAGGGTGATGGTACTAGGTCAGTATAGTAAAACCCTCAAAGGGTTTGGTGTTCGTATGTGTCAGTTTTTTTTATTACCTTTTAAATTTTCTCCTTATCTTGATGTTTTTTCGCTTAGTTGTAACATTTTGGCAAAAACGTAGTTTAACATAACTCGAGAACCACTTGTCCGATTTTGCTAAAACAAACTCAAAAAAATTTAGAATTACAATTTCTTGTTCATCAGATTCGGTAGCCAATTGTTTGCTGAAGTAGTCCAGATGATGATGTAAATAATGGATTTTCAAGGACATGTGGACACCAATTTCCGAGAATGCTCTTAACATCCTTGCGACAGAAACATCGTAGTTGTTAGAACGATGCTTTCCCAACAAGCCTTCTATTACTTCTTTGATTGCCTGCCATGCATTCAATTCAGCGTCAATCAAAATATTGTTGAATGCGTCACTTTTAATCAGCTTTCGTACTACGCCTGATTGGAAAAAATTAATTTGTTAAGATGGAAAATCATGGGAAATTAATGTGATATTATAACTTACCTTCTTTAATTTTACTTTCGCTGAGTCTCGGGTAAATTAGTTTCAAACACAAGAAAACTTCATCTCTTTTGGCGACAGTTTTGATAAAATTCTTAACAATTCCAAGTTTAATATGCAGTGGAGGCAGCAATATCTTCTCCTTCGGCACTAGAGGCTCACGAATAATATTGGCCGTTTGTAACCTGCTGTGCTCTATGAGTTTCCATCCGTGGCATGCATATTGGTCACCGGAAAATCGTGTGTCCCAATCGCACAAAAAGCACATATATTTTATATAGCCGCTTTGAAGACCGCAAAGCATTGCTACAACTTTTAAATCGCAGCATATGCGCCACATATGTTTGGTACTATAGGCGATTGGAACTGAAGGTTTTTTATTGGTCTTATGCAGTAAAACCGCCTTCAAGCTGAGTTTTGAACTGTCAATAAATAATCTCCAGTCATCTGCTTCATATTTTATTTCCATTGCGTCCATCAATTTTCCTACATCCGGGCAATATGCAGAAGTTTTTTCATCATTCACAAGGAATAAACTTTGGAGTGTTGCCTGACGACTTCGATAAGCTGTGACTTTCACACCGGTTGCCAACAAATTGTTTGATTTCAAAATGGAAGCCAGCTCTTCCGATTTATGCTGTGTTAATTCCAACTTGGCAACAATTGAATCAAGCTTATTTTGATTTATTAAAATTGGCTTATTGGATACTGATGGCTCATATGGGGGATCATGACGTGCATGATATGTCGGAGCAGTCGTAGAAGAGAAAATATCTGGGCTAGAAGCTTTTGGCACAGGAATGTGGTCCGAATGAGGCAATGGTGTTGTGGCACTTGCAACACCAACGTAATTATACGATTTTCTTATCCTTTTTGCGGCTCCTTTATTCGCACATGCATAGCAATTCAATGGATTGTGACCTTCGCCAGGATTAGTCCAAGTCATTGGGATACCGAATGGCATACTTTCACGTCTTCTATTTTTCCAATCCATTAGACGGTTGTAGTAGCTCTTACACACTATATTTGGTACCCAATTTTCGTTCACTATAACATTTTGGTTGAAGTACATCTCGTATGTTTGAACAAAATCAGTACTCAAATTTCCCCTTTTTTTATTTGTTGAGACATATTGACCACAGCAGTAGCAAAAGCTATTTATATCTGGCTTGCACAGTTTCATATTCTGTTCAGTTTTGTTCACTTTAAAAAAACTGGAAAAAATCACTTTTACTGTTCGCGTTCGTCGGCACTTGTTGAATGACAAAAATCACAGAACCAGTGTGAGAAAGAGAAGAAGTATAATGACAATGCATGTTTTATGTGAACTTTACAGAACCAGTGTTGCCACATCAATATTTCTCTTTTAGTACAGTAGAAAAATATGAGAGAGTTCGGCTTGTGAGTGTCAATGTTTTCTCCAAATAATGTTGTGCATATCTGGAGCAAATTTTTGAAATTCATACATTTACCTAATTGTGAATAAATGAGAAACGCGTGCATCGATTTTCATGATCTATGCCTTTTTTTGCTCATGAGCTATGTGACTTTACGCGAAAGTAATTAGTTTTGGCACTTTTTTCCATTTTGGATTTTTTATGAATTTAAAAAAAAAAAAATATTTAAATTTTTAGGCAAAAAATTCTTTTTTCCCTTCATACATTCATTTTTAACTTCGAAAGTGTTGCACATATAGGAAAACGGTATAGAAACAGATTAGAGAAATTGTAATTCTTAATTTTTCTAAATTTGTTTCATCAAAATCGGACAAGTGGTTCTCGAGTTATGTTAAACTACGTTTTTGCCAAAATGTTACAACTAAGCGAAAAACATCAAGATAAGGAAAAAATTTAAAAGGTCATAAAAAAAACTGACACATTCGAACGCCAAACCCTTTGAGGGTTTTACTATACTGACCTAGTACCTGTTGTACTGTGTAATTTATTTTAAATTTCCTAAATGATCTTTTAGCACTTGCTAAGGTCACTAGAATTGTGTAAAACAATAACATTGCTGTGTAGACTTCCGTCATGTCGCTAAAATTTTTAATAATTTTTTGAAAAACTTGATGCATATTATGGTCTACCGTTTTTCCAACATTTTGGCCTCAGTAGGTTCATCCTTGTTTGTAATTTTTAACGTTATTTCAAACAGTGCTTTTATGTAAAAAAACGAATTTTAATGGCATGCATGGCTTTATGACTCCGTGTATTTGATTTTGTAATGGCAATCAAACAAAGCGATACATTATTAAATGCTGGACATGTTGTACAGCATGATTGATCGTCTAAGGCCCCTTTAACATTTTATTTGATTATTAATATATTGAAATCCTTAAAAAAAATGTATGCAAATAATTTTCTTTTTAACGTACAAGTTTTTATACATTTAAAAAATACACATATACATTAAACAAAAAAAAATTTACTATTCTCAACAAAGGGCCCCTGTCGGGCATGGGCCCTTGTGCAGTGCACCACCCAGCGACCATGAACTTACGCCACTAAGTAGAAAACATTTTTTTGGGATATTGGTGGAGGGTATTCAAAGATTTGGCACAGCCGAATTTAGCCTTTTTTACTTGTTCAGTATTTATTTGTTTTTGTTTGTTATTACTCTTAATTTATAGCGAGCTTTCAACTGCTCCAAATTAGAACGAGATTTGGTTAAATCATTTCTGAACTTAGTTCAAAAACTCCCACAGTTATACTTTACATTTAATGGATAAATTCCAGAACAAGTTCTATGGAATTGTTGGTAATGGAACCAGTTATAGAATTTTTGCCAAAAATTTAAATACAAGGGCTTCTGTATTATCCATTTCATACTTACCGCTATAACCTGGTATAGAAATCTCCAAAATCCTTTCTCTCCTAGATGGCTTGCGCACCATTTTAGTTTGATTGACAAAAAGTGTATCATTTCGGAATACCATAAACTTTAAAACTGTTTCACTGTTAACACCGGCTGTTTTTGTTTTTAGGTTCTCCCATAAAGACATCGGGAAATATGTTGCGAAACGAAGGTGAGGATCGTTAAAAAGCTGTTCAAGTGATTGATTTAAATAGAGAAAACGATAATATCGATTGGTATGTTTGTCATATTGATTCTGGAGATGATGTCTTGTGTTATAAGAATTATATATTGCAACCCCAGATATATTGGAACATGTTGGATTTATAAAAAATACGGTTAAACCTTCGGATTGTGTATAACTAACACCATCAGTTATATTTTTACAACTTTCAGTTGGCACAACACACTTAGCCATATCATTAAAGTACCTATTAATTGTATGTAGCAATGTAGAAGTTGCATTCAATACTTCCGATTTAGCTATAATTTTAGAATTTGTGCCCATAATAATACTGGTTATATTAAGTACCTCCGTTACAAGATTTGCTTTTGTATCATTTTCGGTAATAATTTTCAAAATGTCGCTTGATAATTTTATATCGGCTGGTAAGCGAATGGTTTCTGGTGTAGTGAGTAGCTTCCTCATTTTTTCAGCTACTTTTTTACCTTTAATCTTATTTTCTTTCTTGTCATCCTTAACGTCTTTGTATAAAGTATTTAGACGATAGGTCACTAATTCTTGCACTGTTTCTCGCAGACAAGATGTATTATTTAAATCCTCGCTTATTGGTTCCCATTGTGCATGATATTCGGCAGGATTATACAAACACTTTCGTGTAACGGGTATGCCAGTGTTACGTAAACATGGCTCTTGTAAATCGGCAATCTCTTGTATTTTTGCTGGCTTCCATTTATTGGTAAATTTTTTCTTAACACCGTTCTTCAATATGTAAGTATGTTCGAATGGTTCTTCTTTACAAGTGTTATCAATATTGCTACAATTAACAAATTTTGTATTTCTTGGAATTTCATTCCACTTTCCGATTGTAGATGATCTATTATAAGAACAATAACGTTGCAATGGTAGACCGTTTTTATTTGAACACACTTGCATCGTATGAAGCGACCCTATTTCAATTGGATACCATATTAATAGGACCCTTAAATCAATGTTTTTATTACGAAATTTCGTTTCTAGTAAATCCTTTTCACACTTTTGAAGAGCAAAAACATTTACTGAATACAGGAGAAGTAAAATTAATTTAATTAACATATTTATAATTATCCAGCGGGAATTATTAAACTTGCCCCAACAAAAGTTTTGCTATGACTAAAGTTATTGTCTTTCAATTTCTAGCCTAGAAACCACATTGAGAATGTTAACTGTGTCATATTTATTTATGAGATTGTGAATTGCGGTTAAATACCAATTTTAGCTACCATTCGGAAAGTAAAAGTTAAAACGATATAACAATATTAATAATGTAATATTATCATTATGCAAAATAGATTAAGCTGGGTCAAAAAAAAAAAAAAAATAAAAGTACATGGTGATCCAATTCAAAATATCTTTTCCACATTTTTATTTTTAAAAAGCTGGTAATTTCAAAACATAAATTTTTCGATCTTTATTTTATTAAGATTTACTGACTAATTAATAATTATTTAGTAAATAATAACTAATTTCAATTAGAACATTTAAAAAAAAAAACACTTTCATTTAAAAAAATAGCAATTGTAAATTAAAAAGTCACATTTTATATTTTAAAAATATTATTTTAAATTAAAAAAAAAAACGCAATTTGGATATTTTGAGTAACAAAAAACAGCGCAGATATTATGGGAACGTGTAATTGCCACGTGCAAATTTTTAGTCAAATTGAAAGACAACTTCAAAAACGATTATATTGTTTCAATATTTTTGGAATGACTCCAAATGTAATTTATAAATTCAAAAACACAAAATTAAATAAATATTTGTTGAATTTCAATAATTTTTTTAATTGCGTTTTTAATTTTTTAACTTAAATTGTTCTTTTTTAAGTATCAATTGCGATTTTTATACCCTTCACCACAGGTGGAAGGGTATATATAAGTTTGTCATTCCGTTTGTAATTTCTACAATATTGATCTTAGACCCTATAAAGTATATATATTCTGGGTCCTTATGAAGAGCGAAGTTGATTTAACGATGTCCGTCTGTCCGTCTGTCCGTCTGTGTGTTGAAATGGGTTTTCCGAAGAACCCAGACGTGATGAGGACTTGATTCTTTTTTATTTCTGTTACATGTGATCCATTTCTGTTTGCTATTAAAAATCAGACAGATCGGTTAATAAATGGCTGAGATATTAGCAAAAAACCAGGACTACCTCTAATTTTTCCAGTAAAATCCCTTTGTTTAATATGTATGTAGAATTTTAGGCATAACAAACACATCCATGTGTTAAAATTCTTTCTTTTATCTCCACCTTTT
The DNA here is from genome assembly GCA_949748255.1 of Eustalomyia histrio. NCBI lineage: Eukaryota > Metazoa > Arthropoda > Insecta > Diptera > Anthomyiidae > Eustalomyia > Eustalomyia histrio. The sequence continues at coordinate 103,003,092 of OX456523.1, read as the reverse complement.
ATACACAAACAACACACATACAAAGATTTGTCATTTAAATAAAAACCAAACAAATCTCTAATTAACGAAGACTTTTATATATGTACCTCTATTGACGATGATTTGGTGTGAGCTTCAATAGCTCAGTTGTCTAGACGCCATGTCACAAATACTTTTTTTCTCTAAGCCCGTGGAGTTCGAGGTTCAAATCTCGCTCAGGTCAATTCACTTTTTTTTTTGTACATTTTTTTTTATTATTTTCTTAATATTTTTTTTTTTTTGCTTATTTTTGGTTTTTTTTTTAACATTTAATAACTAATCTATATAAAATTTTATATTAATAATTAAAATTCTTTTCTTTCATCTCCACCTTTTATACACAAACAACACACATACAAAGATTTGTCATTTAAATAAAAACTAAACAAATCTCTAATGAACGAAGACTTTTATATATGTACATCTATTGACGATGATTTTGTGTGAGCTTCAATAGCTCAGTTGTCTAGACGCCATGTCACAAATACTTTTTTCTCTAAGGCCGCGGGTTCGAATCTCGGTCAGGTCAATTCACTTTTTTTTGTACATTTTTTTTTTATTTTCTTAAGATTTTTTTTGTTTATTTTTTGTTTTTTTTTACATTTAATAATTAATTTAAATAAAATTTTATATTAATAATTAAATAATCCATAAATAGGCTAAAAACATCAAAATTTTTATAAAAACCCTCTGATACAAACAAAATACAAACGGTTTTATTTCTTTTTTTTGCTCCGATTTAAAAGAATTTATAAAAAGATTTTTAAACCATTTTATTTCTCACATATTAAGAACATTTTATACATAATTTACCTTTGAGTGCAACTATTTTAGGTCATAACTTATAATAATTTATAAAAAAAATTATAAACTACTTTCCTTCAAATTTTTAAAATTAAGCTAAAGAAATTACAAATATTTCTAATAAAAAAGCGAAATAAAATCCCAAATGTAAATTTGCCAGCTAAATCAAACTATTTTGTAGAAATAAAACACATGCAGTTGTAGTGATTTCTTTTAACGATTTGTTGAAATTCTTTTCTTTCACCTCTTCACCTTTTATACACAAACAACAAACACTATTCTAGAGCTGTATAATGACCTATGGATACGTCTTGTATAGCAAAAGATCAAAAATCTTTAGTATAACATATTTGCTGAAAAACTCGGAAATATCGGTTCAGATACAAAAAAGTTATGCCCAAAACATAAATTTTTTTAAAGTACCTATATTCCCGAGTCCAAGTTTTATCTCCAAACTAAATGGTTAATTTCCTCTTAAAGGCGTCCGTATATAAATCTGTCCATTCCATATATGTCCATATATAAACTTCAGTTTTTTCCCAACCATGGTGAAGGGTATATAAGATTCGGCATAGCCGAATTTAGCCGCTCTTACTTGTTTTAATTTTATTTGTAATTTTTTTTTATTTCAATTGTCATTTTTGGGTGTGGGTAGTTTTAAATATTTTCTTTTTATGAAAAAATCTTTGTTTTTTCGAATTTTATCTCTATATATATAACTACTTGTAAAGAAAACGACTATCACTCCTACACTCAAAAAAAATTTGTTTCGGATTAAAGAAATTTTCCTTAAATGAAGTAAAATAAGGGAATGTTTAAGCTCCAAGAAAATATTTACGAACAAAATGTATAACTTTTTCCTTATATTAAGGAAATAAAATTTTCTGTAAACAAGCAAAAATATACTTTGGCATAGTAAAAGTGTTCATAAATCTTAATGTTTTTTTCGTTCAATTAAGTAAAATTGTCTTTAAAATTTTTTAGAATTTTGTGAAAACTTTCCCTTGTTTAAGGAATGTTTCCTTAAATTAAAAAAAAATTAACGTGAAATAAGCAAAAGTTTACTTATATTTAATCCAAAAAACGAATTTATTTCCCAAAAATATATATGTTTTTCCCTAAATTAAGTAAAAAACTTCTTCTAAATAAGTAAATGTTTATTTGTTTTAAGTAAATAGTATACTCATAATGGGTTTATCTTAACTACGGAAGAGTAAATAACTTTCATAAAATATGTAAATATTTCCAAGTTTTAAGAAAATCATATACTCAAAATTTCGATATTTTTAATTAATAAAAGTAAAAAACTTTCTATTAATATGTAAATGTTTCCCAGGGTTAAAAAAATAATATACTTAAATTAAGAAAATAACTTTCTTAAAATATGCAAATATTTCCTTGTTTTAAGAAAATAATATAGTTAAATCAAGAAAATAACTTCCTTAAAATATGAAAATATTTCGTTGTTTTAAGGAAATAATATTCTCCAATTTTGCAAATTTTTACTAAATAATTGTAAAAAACTTACTTTCAATATGAAAACGCTTCGTAGATTTAAGGAAATAATATACTCAAACTTTGCATATTTTTACTATGTTGCAGTAAACAATTTTCTTTGAGTAAGTATATTTTTACCTAAATTGAGCATACAATAGCATGAGCTCTTAAATATATAATACTCAACTTGAGTACATTGCTTTACTTATTATAAGTTTATTATTTCATTATTATCAACAATTATTAACTTCATATTATTATTTTTTCCCTCTTATCACATACTCTTATATATTCAAAACAATTTCATACTATATTTAGCTGAGCAAAAATTACCTAGTTTTTGAATTTTTACATATCAAGAGTAAATAACTTGGTAGTTGTTGCTAAGTCTAAACATATCAAAAATTATCTGGAATTAATAGGAGAGTGATATTAATGTGGGGAAAATCATTATATAAAGTAAATAATTTAATGGTTTAATATACTTAAATTAAATATGAAATGTATAAGTTTATTATTATTCTTAACTTGAGTTTAGCATTACATTTATATTTTTATAGAAAATCCCTATAAGTAAAAAAATTGTGATTTTTTTTTTTTTTTTATTTAGTTTTATTATATAATACATAATAATTTCTTAAATTATAAAAATGTATTATTTTATTCAGTTTTAAATAATAGTATAATAGGTATAAACGTATAATATGTATTAGAATTACCACACGTCTGTTTCAAAATCACCGACTAATGCGGTAAAAACACATCCTTTATTTAAAAGTAACTTGATATATTTATTTTTAATTTGTAAACTTGAGTTTAGGTAACTTGCACAGAAATCAAAAATTAATATAATGGCTTGAGTCTTAAATAACTTTGATTGTTTAAAATATAAATATGTATTGGGGGTGATTTTATGGATGAAGCTTTTAGTATTTGAAAATCGTATAGTTTTCCATCTATTAAATACGATAAATACTTCTGTTCATATGACAAAATTTCTAAACTTTGGCACAGAATATATATAGTTTCGTTAAATACATAAATTTCTTGAATTTGTAGAGCTTTTAAGTTTGGATCGTAAAAAAAAATTACATATCCTGTGTTGTATTTAGTACCACATAGCGAAAAACTTGAATAACATAAGCAATTATTGATATCATCATTGCCAGAAAAATTATGTTTAATTTCATTAAAAAATGGTGAATGTTTTATATTATATATGGTTTTATCTAAAATATATTTGTTCTTTTCAAAATTCATTATTGTGTCCGCAAAAGATATACAAAATTTTATTGCTAATGATAGTGTAATGTTTTTTCGTGCATTTATATTTTTTGTGTAAGATTTTAAATCTCTATGTTTTGACTCAAAGCTAAAAGTCCAGAGATAAATAAAAGGACCCGAATGTTCTAATATTCTACAATAGTGCGACAAAAAGTGATGTTTCGGCTTTAAACTATCAGCAAAAAGCTTCAAGTATTCCTTGTTGTGAAATTCTATATGCGATTTTAAATTAAGCATATCTAAACTTGTAAAATGAGACAAAAGCAATAAATCAACTAGTTCTATTAAGTTAATAACAAATTTCCATAAATTACTATTAACATCTACAAGGTCTCCAATTAGAAGTGGAAAGAAATGTGCGAATGTAAGCATTTCACTTCCAGACATTTTTAAATTGAATCCTTTTAGATGTTTCGGTTTTATTTTTACGGACGTATTTCCTTTTTCAGTTTTTCCATAGTTGAAATTTTGCTTTCGAATATTTAGAAGTTCTAAATCAAAACTTTTGTTCTTAAAAAGCAATGTTATAATATGACAGAAGTCATACTTTAGGACTCCTTCCAACATGTCATGAAGCAAATCAGCATATAAGTTTTCAACAACATGGTAATTATAAATATTATTAAAGATAGAATTTTCTCTTATGCCAGTACTTTGTGGTTCATTTAAATCAACATCTTCATTATAATTTTTAACATTTCTTAACTTTTGTGTGTTTTCTTCAATTTTTGTTTCTGTTATATGAAGTTTACAAAATCTGCAAAAATATTTTGCCGAAAATGATCGAGAAAATCCCAAAACGTTATTAAGTGCTAAGTTATCACCAACGATCAAACCCAAAGAAAAATAAATTATTTTTTTGCCATTTTTAGTTTCAATTTCAACACCATTTTTTTCTAAATCATTTAAAATTTCAACTAACTTGAAGAAAGATTTGTCATTTCCAAAATGTTTAACGTCATTCGAATTATATAAAGCAGCAATAAAAATGTGATTTAATTTAAATTTTAAAAAATCTGGTGCTGTTGGAAATGAATAAATACTCCCAAAAGACTTGAACAGTGTGGTCCAAGACTATTATTTATTTCAAAATCGTCAAAATATAGAAAATATGGGATTACAAATTTATTAACGCATGTTTTAATTTTGTTTTTCCAAATTTTTCCGTTACAAAAATTGTTTAAATCGCTGTTTTCATATAAAGATTTTATATTGATTTCAAAATCATCATAAATGCGTTCAATTTCAAAAAACTTTTTTATTTGGAACTTTATTGGAAACAATATTCCTTTTACCACAACTGTATCGAGAGTGTTAACTTGATTGAGGTTTAAGCTATTAATTGAATTATTTATGTAAATAATTTTTGGACTTTCATATAAGTTAATGTCCTTTAATTTTTTTATAAATTTATATTCTGAATCAAAGTCATTAAATGGTTTACTACAAAAAGTGACGAGTTTAGTGAGATTATTTTTTGTTAGTTCCAAATTGTCTATGGTCAGATCATTAATTATTTTCTTCAATTCATCTTTTATTGGCTGAGTTATATTTTTTCAATATTTTTTTGTAATTTTGTGGCTTCTTTTCTTGCAAGATTTTTGTTTGCATAAGTTTGTAAAGATAATTTAAATGAATGTGCTAATAACGATTTACAATCAATATTTGTAGTTTTAATAGCATTTATGTTTTGAACTTAAGATGTATTTTTACTATCAATTTCATTTCTATTAAAATTATTTATTTGAGATGAAAAATCTTGATTACTAGAATTTAGTGTGTTATTCAAGTTCACATTGATTTTATTATTTTGTAAGCAACGAGTATATAGTTGGATATTAGATTTTTTAGAGTACTCGCTACGCAAATGTTTTGAAAAGGATTTGAAGGAACTAAATTTCTGGGAACAGGAAGAGAAGGCACAAGCATACACATAGTTTGATGATAAACAATGAAAATTTTTTATATGACAAAAAACTTTTTTGCAATCTTTAAAGCTTTGTTTACATATAAAACAGGAAATATCCATTTTCACTAAATAGTGTTGAACAATATATTTAAAATAATAATTTTTCTTGGTTAAGAATTATATATTTATAAATTGCATGTCATTTAAAACGCTTGACAATTTTGTTGATTTTTCTGAACTTTTTAAGTTAATAGTGTAAAAATATTGTTGGATAAATAAGTATACATTTTTACAATTAGCTGGATACACTGAATTTAAAACATGAAATATTTTAAATGCTACATCTAGACATTTTGAAATATTTTCAAATTTGTAGCCTGTTCCTCGATCTCGAACGAAAAACTAGTCGAACGAAAGCAAGTCACTCGAATTCGAATCAATTTGGGTTTCTCTATTTTGAAAGCCTTCGATCGACTTAACTTACGTGTGTCAATTTTTGTTTCTTACGCATTTACAAATCACAGAGATAATAACAATAAACAAATAAATTTTTATTTGAGAATGTGTTTATTTTTGAAAATTTTTGTTATCGATTGGTTGTGGCTGAGATTGTTAATCGGAAAGCTTTTCTGTTGCCTGTTGATGTTGTCTGTTCGGTGCACTGCTACAGTGCTGTTAGCTCTTGTAAAATAAAAGATGTGAAATAAAAAATGTAAATATGAGCTGCTTTAGGCAAACGTAAGTCACAAACAAACTTACCTTTTACAACTCAGCAACAGCGTAATAGGGGGTGAAACGGAGTTTAGTTTTCTGGTCAAATTTTCCTCCTCTGCAGAAAATTTGTTTGCTCCGAACACCAGAGTCCCTCTGGCAAAATCAGGCCTTTCTTCCATATAAAATACAAGCGTCTTCGGCTGGTCCATTGTTGATTTTTTTTAACTAAAATTTAAAATTCTTAATAAACTATAAATAATTGTATTGTTTTGTTCTTACCTTTTGTTATCCATTGCTTTTTTGTACTTCATTTTGCTTTTAAAAATAACAAATATATATTTATTCGACAAAAAAATAGCAAGTGACTGATTTTGACATTTGCGTTCGAGCTATTCGACAGTTACGTTTTCATTCGACTTGTCGTTCGAGTCATCGTTCGCATAGAAATAGAGTTAGTGAAACCCAAATCAGTTTTCTTTCGACTGGAAAGTGAACGAACGTGTTCTTTCGAAATAGAGGAACAGGCTATTGTAGTAAACTGTTGCATAATAAATATAATATTCTGATAAATCAAATACCGATGAGCCAATACAGCAAATTAGTGGCTGCAATCTTTCTTTTTTTTACAAATATAGAATCAGTTAAAAGTTTTATTTTTGACTGTAACTCACAGCTGGTAGGTGAAATTATCCAAAAGGCATTTATGGAATCTACAACGGACGCTTTTGAGTATGTTCGTTTCTTCGTGACTTCATCAACCGAACATTTTCGCCAAGTTGGTTTCAGTAGATAATGTATAGCTGGCAAAATTACTCCATTTCGAAAATCTAAAATAAGAAAAGACGTTTCTGAAAAGAACACTATAGAGTGAAGTTAAATTAGTAGATAGTAAATATACTCGGGTTAGATTATAATAATCATATGCGGCCATTTTCTTGATTCTAATAACTGTCGTATAAATCATATTTGTTGTGGTTCTGAATGTTTATTTTATCTATAGGCTGTTATAAAAATCAAACAAACAATAAATAAAATAAAAACTACTTCATATATTTTAGATAATCATAGCTAGAAAAATTTTTGTGTAAGGTAACTATAAACTAAATGAAATTTCCATCAGCAATGTTATTTAAGTAATAATTAAATTAAGTGACGCTCTTATTACTTGATAATGGAAATAAGATGTAGTATACACCAGAGAACTGCAAAATCAACATTTTTCTTGATTTAATCATACACAAAAATTCTTGTTCACTTTTAATAATTCAACAAAATTCACTGTAGAATAAAATCAGCATCATGTTACTGAACACTGTTAAGTAATTACATTTGCTTAAAACATAAACGACAGAAGATTCACACTGATTCCAATTACGCGTTCAGTAACATGATGCTGATTTTATTCTACAGTGAATTTTGTTGAATTATTAAAAGTGAACAAGAATTTTTGTGTATGATTAAATCAAGAAAAAAGTTGATTTTGCAGTTCTCTGGTATACACCTTATTTACACTAAAGTGAACATGAAATCTGGCATATACACATCGACTTTTGGTAATTAAAAATTCCCATGTAAGACATTAAGCAACTTCTACTTTCTAAGCTACATTTACAAGTTTTATATTTGGTCCATTTCAATTCATTGACCGACTCCAAAATCTCAAGATTTTTCATTTGCTGGGATATTAGCAATAAAACTTTTGGGAAAAATTCTTAACATTTTACGAATAACAAATCCTTTTTCTCAGGATATAGATTGCCAAAATCACTTTCAATCTAAAAAATATTTAGAGTTATAACTATTAATTTTTAACTAAAAGTGACCTAACCAATTTGTATCCAAATGACTGTTTTAGAAGGGGCCACTCTTCAAAAATTTGTGACAAAGTGTGTTCTCCATTTAATATATATGTCTTTCTTAATTCATACGTATTGTCCCATTTCAGAAGGATCTCATCAATTGGTTCAATATTATATTTCAGCCAATCTTTGTTGCAAATTTGGTCTAAATTAAAAATTGTATCTTAAAGCGTACTGAATTTATCTTACTGTCCATATAACATTGACCACTATATGACTAACAAAACTCCATCCGTTAGTTTATCACATTTTTTAAAATAATAAATGTTGACGTTTATTTATGTGTTGTTTAATCAAATTAAATAATAATTTTGTGTGTTTTACTAATGCATTTTATTAGAATTCCAAAATCTGTTTTCCAGCTAATGCAGTATTTATCAATGGAAATCTGTATTTTTTGAATAAAGATACCAGCATTTTGTTATATGTTAGAGTAATCTAAAAATAATAATTACAGAGAGCATTTTTATTAATTTTAACAAACCTCATCAACATGCTCTTCTTCAAAAATATCTGGACCATTTGTCGGTATAACTAATTCTCGAGCAGGCACCTCCAACGAACTATAAACATCAATATTCTACGCAAATATATTGAACTTGTTTAATAAAAAAAAAATAATTATAACAATAAAATTTACGTTTTGTTGTTGCCATTTTCTCAAGTGATATTCAAAAATAACACGTGGTCCATATAAGCAATTTGGGAGTACCTGATCTAGGTGATGTCTGTCCAAATATTTAAGACTTTCTGCATTGATTTGGCGGTCTAAAAATTTGGTTGATATGAAATACTTTTCTTACTACTATATAAAATTTTACATTAATAAAATATTACAAAAAAAAATTAAAAAACCAAAAAGTTATCTCAAATAAAATTACAGTTGACTGTCACAAAATATAACTGTCGGTAATTTAAATCATCCAGAATTAGTAAAATATACGGAACTGTATTAAATTAAATTATTAAGCAAAACACAATTCAAAACGTATCAATGTATCGTATTCAAATAATGAACGTTATTCTATCTAAGCACATGCCTTACTTTTAATTAAGCATAGTAAATGATTTTTTCACGATAATGAATTTCATGTGAATATTCAGTACAATTAAATATAAAAGACTATTATTTTTTTAGAGAACATTTTGACATTTTGGGTTTGTTGTTCTGTTAAAAATTTTAACGTATTTTTTGTTATCTTAAATTTTCTTCAAGTTTAAAAATTAAAACGATGTACGTTAGGTTTCCCTACAACACAATAAGTTGGGATTAAATCCAGTCTTGGTTTGGTCAGTTAAAAGCTGCCATATATTTACCAGTCACATTTGTGACCTTGGCTCATTGACATGAGCAGATTACATTAAATTTTGAAGAATAATTTCACACGCCAGGATGACCATTCGACTTATTTAAAAAAGTTGATATCTAAAATACATTAGTCGAAAGCCAACTTGGCGAATAAAAACATTTTCCAATAATGAATGCAGTATCCACACATGCTCATTCGAGATTCTAGGTTAAGTATGATTATGGGAGCGAATGTTTCTATGAACCGCACTTTAAAGTAACCAAAAACTCAATGGCCGAATGTAAATTACTGAACATTATAGCAAACTGAACCAATAATAAGATTAAACAACGTTATTGCGCTCATGCTCAATAATTATATTTTTTAAACTTGTATAAATTAAAAATGTTATTAAAATATTTGAATAAAATCAAAAATACATAAAAAATATTGAAATATTAAATACAAAAACACACTTTTCACGAATTCAAATAATGAATGTAATTCTATATAAGCATGTGCTTTCGAAAGTTTTTTTTTCCAATTTTATTCTCAAAAATTTAATAATCACATTTATCACGTTTCTTTACATTTGAAAAATTTAAAAAGAATTTGATTATATTATCTCAAATCGAACTAAAATTACGTATACCAATTAAAAAGTTCAACTAACATAAACTTCATTAGCTCATTTAATAGTTTTAAATTCACTTCGATATATACGAAGAACTACTAAATATGATTTATTAAAATTTATTTTTAAAAATCCACAACTTACCGACAAATATCTGGAAAAATTCCTGACCTTTAAGAGCAACCAATAACTTCAATAGTTCCGGTATTTCGGTCTCCATTCACTGAAAACATTATGATTTTTTTTTATAAAAGGTATAAAAAGTATTTTTTATATACTTTTAATAAAAGATACTTTTTTATAGAAGATACTTTTAATAAAAGATTGAAGCAGCCCATATACATTTAAATCCATTTTTCTTAATGTTTTGTATTGAATTAACTCTTTATATTATTTTTTTTAATTATTTTAAGTAACAGTTTTAATCGAAATACAACTCTGTAATTATATTTGAAATTAACGTTTTTTCTATACACAATGCTGCATTTTTTTCATATTTCCTAATTTTTGCATCCATGTTTTTTTATACATTTTATACAACTAAGTTAACGTAAACGTTTATTTTTGCCTATAAAAGGAGCAGCACTTGCGTATATTTTTCAATCATCTATTTGACCACAGCGTACACAGTGAAGACACGGTGATTAGAGCGCCTTTTTTTCCCTTACGGCCTTTTAGAAAACTACGTGGAAACTACTATTTTAATACACTATAAAAGCAACTGCGCTATGAAAAACTGTAGGCGAAACAACTGTATGACAATTATTCTGTCTCTCTTCCTTGCGTCTGATTTTCAAATTCGTCAGCTTATTATTGGTTTGGCCCAATCACCATTTTTTTAATAATAGAGGCGATTGGATTATATATAATATCAATATCCTCTTTCTAATTCTGAAACCCGTTTTTCGATATCTGGCATCATAACTGAGATAACTAATATCAACTTTGATATAAAATTAAGAATGAAAACCATTTTCATTGTTTTTCTTTTAAATCTTTGGGCAAACTAATAATAAGCTGACGATTAATTAAATGTGTTTTGTGAGTGTGTATATTTGCTTATACATTTCACAGATCATATAAATGTGAAACTTTGTTGTACGTTTTGTTCTTTTGAATACTGAGATAAAATAAAAAAATACATTAATTATGTGCAAAAATGCTATAAAAACATAAAACATTTTTTGTTATTACAATATGTAACCCAAGTATAAAATTTGTTGTGAGTTTGTACTAAGTTTAAGAAACAACAATTTTAGTAAATACAGTCATGTTGCACTTCTATGGTATCTCTTTGATATTTTTGGCGATCATATGTTTTAAAACATGCTGTGTAGTTGTTCACTTTTACACATTATTTTTTTGTATACATTGTTTTTAAATCTCTTTCTCGCCTAGGACATGAAATACAACAACAACCCTCACCATACGGTTTTGGATCACTCGTTTGACAGCTGTCACTTTTGACATCACTGGTATACCCTGTGTATTTGACTTCATCGAGTGCGCTTGCTTCTGACTATTCTTGTAAAAAATTCTGGTCGTTCAAGTTCTCTTGTTGAATTAAAAATATAGAGATTAAATAAAGTTATTTTAAGAACGACGTTAACTGGTGTTAATTTTATTTATTTGATGAACACATATAATCTTAGAAAAAAGATTATTACATTGGCGCCCAACACAGCGGCTGCGAATAACGCCGAAGATTCCCAAGTCGACAAAAAGCCAACAACGGTAGAGCACAACGAAGTCGGTACCCTTAATATAGAAAACGCCGAAGAAGACTCCAAAGTCGACGAAATCGATATATTAACTGCTGAAAGCGTTTGTGTGGTGGAAATTAACCCGAAAAACATCGAAAAAGTTGCAAAAGTCGACGAAACTAATACTTTAAATACTGAAAACACCAGCGTAAGTGAAATTATAATAGAAAATATGGCTACATTTTCGTCTGAGCAGTTTCAACAAATTTTGGCTGCATTTGGTGGTAAAAGTGGATCTTTTACCCAATGTACATCACGTTTTCGTGGTCAACGAGACTCTGCTGCAGTGGAGGAATTTTTAGCTGCCATCAGCGTTTACAAAGACATCGAAAAAATTTCTGATACTGATGCACTGCGAGGAATGCCTTTGCTACTTGAAGATTATGCTGCCACTTGGTGGATTGGTGTGAAGGATTCTGTGTCTACGTTTGAGGGGGCAAAAACCCTCATCCGGAGCACTTTCTGTCCACCACTGCCAGATTGGCGCATATTTTCGAACATTTTTGAAAGTAAACAACAGAAGAGCGAACCAACGGACAGTTTCATCTGTAAAAAGAGACTGTTATTCTCCCAACTAAAGAGTACTGTACTATTTTTCACAGAAGCTCGACCATTATCAACAATTACTACAGAAGTAAAAGAAGAATCTGTATCCAGCAGCCGATGCAACTTTTGCCGTGCTAAGGGTCATAACAGCGATTCATGTTTTAAGAAAAAGAAGCGAGATGAACAACAACAATTAAAACAACAAAGAGAACAACAGCCACGTGCAAATGATGCAATAAATCAACAATTTCAACAGCCACGTGTAAGTAACTCTGTAAATCAACAAAATCAGCAGACCTCTGTGATGAAAAGGCCCTCCTTTTCATGCTACGGTTGTGGAGCACCTGGAGTCTACCGGTCGAACTGCCCAACTTGTAGCTCTCATACAAAAGAGAGTCCGCAATATTTAGCCTTTAATTCGATTTCTTCCACGATTATTGGGCATACGTTACCGACAACCCATATTGAAATTTTTGGCTTGAAGGGTGAAGCTGTTTTCGATAGCGGCGCAAAAACTAGTGTCGCTAGTCTGAATTTAAAGGGAATATTGACCAAGAATGGAGCCATTTTCCAAGATGTGCGTGCAGAAATCACCTTAGCTGACGGATCCGTAACTTCTGGTAAAGTTATGTCCACCATTTGCGACATAGTCATTGGTAATCAAGTTCGTAAAATACGACTCGTCTATCTCCCTAATGCTACTAAAAATCGCACGTTAATTGGCGCGGATTTCCTTGAACAGGCTGGTATAGTGCTCAATATGGCTCAGCGATTGTGGTATTTTGAGGATGATCCCAAAATTAAGCATATTTTTACAAATCCATTGGATGTGGGAATTTTTGCAATGGACTTGAATAGTGATGAAAATTCACCCTGCACAACCGCTATTAAAGAAGTTTCCACTTTCATAAAATTCGTTGAGGACAAGAAGGTCGTATCGCCACTACCGAAAACACCAAAAACGGTACCGAACGATTATTCACCACATGCCATACAAAAAGTATTTGAAGGTTCACTACCAATAGGAACTTTAACGCCACAACAACAGACAAATCTTTTTGCTTCTCCTGTACGTATATCTGGTTTGTGTGATAAAATATCGATGAAACCACCGCCACCACCATTGGAAACAGGTAACAATTACTCACCACATTCGGTGCAGTCTATATTTAGAAGTGCTTTGCCTCCTGGACAGACGACACCACAAAATAATTCTAGACTTTTGCACCTCCATCAAAAACTAGAAAAACGGAACAAGAAGATTACTTGGATGATATATTTATGCCATTGTTTTCAATGGATTTTAAAAATTTGAAAAAGTCTGATGGTATTGGTCTCTCTGATGACCAACGTATCCAGTTAGATGAACTACTATATTCGAATGAAGTTAAATACTTAGGCCATGTTTTAACTCCAGAGGGTATTATGACTGACCCGGAAAAAGTGGTTGCTTTACGTCATCGTAAGGAACCTAAAAACGTTAAAGAGACGCTTTCATTCTTACAAGCCTGTTCATGGTATCGTCGTTTCATACCATCTTTTGCTGATGTATCCGGACCTTTATCGGCTTTATCTAAGAAGAATGCATTGTGGTGTTGGACTTCAGGACTTCAGGACAACAGAGATCATTTGATCAACTGAAAACGCTTTTAACTTCCGCACCTATTTTGAAACAAGCCGTAGATGATGAGCCATTTGTTTTAAAAACCGATGCTAGTGGTTACGCTCTGGGGGCAGTTCTGCTCCAGGGGGAGGGTTCAGAGGAACACCCTATTGAATATGCCAGCAGACTTTTATCCAATGCGGAACTTAACTACTCGACAATAGAACGTGAAGCCCTAGCTATTGCCTGGGCTGTCCAGAAATTTCGTGGTTACATTGAAGGTTCCAATGTCAAACTAATTACTGACCATCAACCGTTGAAATGGCTGATGACTATTAAATCGCCCACAGGACGCCTAGCTCGATGGGCTCTCTTACTACAACCAATAATGATGTTGCGAAGACGAGGTCGTCCAAGGAAGTAAAGCTCATTCTGCTGCCTCATCGGGACGCCATCGGCATCAGAGGGGGAGACTGAAGCAGCCATATACATTTAAATCCATTTTTCTTAATGTTTTGTATTGAATTAACTCTTTATATTATTTTTTTTAATTATTTTAAGTAACAGTTTTAATCGAAATACAACTCTGTAATTATATTTGAAATTAACGTTTTTTCTATACACAATGCTGCATTTTTTTCATATTTCCTAATTTTTGCATCCATGTTTTTTTATACATTTTATACAACTAAGTTAACGTAAACGTTTATTTTTGCCTTTAAAAGGAGCAGCACTTGCGTATATTTTTCAATCATCTATTTGACTTCATCGAGTGCGCTTGCTTCTGACTATTCTTGTAAAAAATGCTGGTCGTTCAAGTTCTCTTGTTGAATTAAAAATATAGAGATTAAATAAAGTGAAGATTGTTATTTTAAGAACGACGTTAACTGGTGTTAATTTTATTTATTTGATGAACACATATAATCTTAGAAAAAAGATTATTACAAGATACTTTTCATAAAAGGTTCTTTTGAAAAAAGGTTCTTTTTTTAAAAGATACTTCTAATAAAAGATACATTTAATATAAGATACTTTTTATAAAAGGTACTTTTTATAAAAGGAACTTTTTATAAAAGGTACTTTTTATAAAAGGTACTTTTTATAAAAGGTACTTTTTTTAAAAGGTACTTTTTATAAAAGGTACTTTTAATAAAATGTATTTTTTATAAAAGGTACTTTTAATAAAAGATACTTTTTATAAAAGGTTCTTTTTAAAAAAGGGTTTTTTTATAACAGGTACTTTGTATAAAAGGAATTTCTTATAAAAGGTACTTTTTATAAAAGGTACTTTTTATAATAGGTACTTTTTATTAAAGGTACTTTTATAAAAGGTTCTTTTTATGAAAGGTTCTTTTTATAAAAGGTTCTTTTTATAGAAGATACTTTTTACAAAAGGTACTTTTTATAAAAGGTACTTTTTATAAAAGGTAGTTTTTATAAAAGGTACTTTTTATAAAAGGTTCTTTTTATAAAAGGTACTTTTTATAAAAGGTGCTTTTTATAAAAGGTACTTTTTATAAAAGGTAGTTTTTATAAAAGGAACTTTTTATAAAAGGTTCTTTTTATAAAAGGTTCTTTTTATAGAAGATACTTTTTACAAAAGGTACTTTTTATAAAAGGTACTTTTTATAAAAGGTACTTTTTATAAAAGGTACTTTTTATAAAAGGTACTTTTTATAAAAGGTACTTTTTATAAAAGGTACTTCTTATAAAAGGTACTTTTTATAAAAGGTACTTTTTATAAAAGGTACTTCTTATAAAAGGTACTTTTTATAAAAGGTACTTTTTATAAAAGGTACTTTTTATAAAAGGTTCATTTTATTAATGGTTCTTTTTATAAAAGGTTCATTTTATTAATGGTTCTTTTTATAAAAGGTTCTTTTTATAGAAGATACTTTTTACAAAAGGTACTTTTTATAAAAGTTACTTTTAATTAAAGGTACTTTTTATAAAAGGTACTTTTTATAAAAGGTACTTTTTATAAAAGTTACTTTTTATAAAAGGTACTTTTTATAAAAGGTACTTTTTATATAAGGTACTTTTTATAAAAAGTACTTTTTATAAAAGGTACTTTTTATAAAAGAAATTTTTTTTATAAACCGTACTTTTTATAACAGATTTAAAGTACTTTTTGTTTTGAAATAGTAATTGGGTAAAATTGTTTTGGCTACTGACTACGGGCATGCATTTGCATATTGCCCTGCTTGGCGTATAACAAAGAAATATATGTATGTATATGTAATATAGAATGTTGGCTTGAGTTATTCCCAAATTCGGCATAAGTAACGTTAAGCGTTACCAGTAAACGTTGGCTTCTGACAAATTTGTAGGGGAGTGACACGCCAACTTTGATAGCTTGCCGCATGAACACGGCTTATGTATGTATTTGCTATAATATGCGTATATATAGCAAATATATATATATATAAGCCGTGTTCATACGGCAAGCTATCAATATTGGCGAGTCCCTCCCCTATAAATTTGATAGAAGCCAACGTTTACTGGTAACGCTTAACGTTCCTTACGTCCAATTTATATGGGAATTACACAAGTCAACCTTGATATCTTGCCGCATAAACACAGTTATATTATTATAAAATTTTATTAATTACTTACCTTGTATTTCACTTATTTTTAATTTATTCACACGAAATAGATAACTTGATGAGTTATGTTTGATAAAAAAAACAATTGTTTTGTTTTTTTTTTTCTTTATTTTTTTTTTATTTGTTCTTCAACTTACAACTAAGAGGAGGGAACTAAGACTGACTTTTACATTTTTAATTTACTTCCTCTACAGGTATTTTTATTTATTATTTGTTAATTAATTATTGCAGTGTTAGCATAAGTTTATTTAAAATGAAATTTGATTAACACACTTTTGTAAAAAATTGCATACTCTGCTCCAGACAGTTTTAACTGGAAAAATAAAATAAAGTAAAACTAAAGAATGTCAAATTCACTTATGCTTACAGTGCAATAATTGTACACGTTTTATTGGCTAATTGTTTCCAAGAACTTATCGAATTTATCAGAGGTAGTATGATTATACGTAACTCACGCGACAAATCCAACTCGTTTGAATGTCTTCAACCGACTGAATTAAGAATAAAATATTGTTACTGTGTTTTTTGTTTGTATATCAAAGCAACACTCTTATATTTCTTTTTTTATTAGCAAATTCTACAAAAATATATCTATCACTATCAGTGTTGCCAGCTGGATTATTTATCGTCATTTGGACGACTTGCAATAAAAAATAGCCAAATCACGATTTTCTATCAGTTTGAATTTTATATAAAAAGATATTGTATGTAAATATTAAAAATATAAAATCTGTTATATATTTTACAATCTGAAAAACTTGTAAGAAAAACAAAATTTCATTATTTTTGTATAACTATAATAAACATCACGAAACTAAAACTATAACGAATATCACTTTTTTAAAGGAAGAATGCCTGTAAATATTCTAGATTTGACATTTTTTGGTCTAGAATTTGTTCCTATAAGAATGTTTTAAAATAAGAGAAGGTCACATATATAATATTCGAAAAAAATAAACCTAAAATCAAAAGTCAACGATAGATTGAGTGTAGCACGCGTCGTATATAAAAAAGTAATACGATTGTAATCACGAATTTTATTGTTTTAAAAGAAAATATACAATTTAAATATTTCCATTACGGACCTTTGCAAGGTAGCGAAATAAATTCTAAACTAAATACAAGTTAACAAACAGTTTTAAAAAATTTTTAAAATTTATAAAATTTCATTGAAATTTGGAAACCTGTAGTGGGATTCCGTAACTTTTTAATAACTAACAACAAAATTCTATAAAATTTATTCTCTAACTTTTTTATACAGTTTAAATAGTTTAAAAAATCGTTAACTTAACTATGATATATGATTACTTTTAACAATATTTGCTTTTAGATTAAGTTTACACCATTGATATTTAGTAATAAATATCGACTCATTCAATTATTCTAACCGAATCAGAAAAACATTTTTGCGGTTTTGATCAAATTTGTGTAGTAAAATCGAATTCTTTTAAGTACACCGTATCCATTAAAAAACCTCTTTATATTTTATTTTTATACCCTTCACCATAGGTGGAAGGGTATATATAAGTTTGTCATTCCGTTTGTAATTTCTACAATATTGATCTTAGACCCTATAAAGTATATATATTCTGGGTCCATATGAAGAGCGAAGTTGATTTAACGATGTCCGTCTGTCCGTCTGTGTGTTGAAATGGGTTTTCCGAAGAACCCAGACATGATGAGGACTTGATTCTTTTTTATTTCTGTTACATGTGATCCATTTCTGTTTGCTATTAAAAATCAGACAGATCGGTTAATAAATGGCTAAGATATTAGCAAAAAACCAGGACTACCTCTAATTTTTCCAGTAAAATCCCTTTGTTTAATAAGAGTGTGAAGATAAATACGTAGGTTAAATACGTTTCACAACTATTGTGAATGATATAAATAAAAAATAAATAGTAGTGTCGCCAACTTTTTTTTGCCTAGAAAATGCCAAATTTGACAAGAAAAGCGCTGAAACATATGGAAAAATATAAATTTGAGATTTTACATGACATATTATTTTGGATTAAAATTTTTGGACATTTAAGAAAAAATAAATGGGGATACCGCTTGTTTGTGGAGAGCTATGAGGTAGTAGATTCCAACGATGTATTCATCTCCTTCAGAATACCATGGTGAAGGGTATATAAGATTCGGCATAGCCGAATTTAGCCGCTCTTACTTGTTTTACTTTTTATTATTTTAAAAAATATTTCAATTCTTATGTATATTAAAAATTAAAAGTAATATATAATAACAATTATATTGTATTTACGTCTTATATTTTGCTTAATAATTTCCTACAGAAAAAGCATGTACCTCTAAAAAATTGCGATTTTTACAGAAAACTAATACGTAGAAACAACTGATTTAGCAAAACGGTAAATAAACAAAAAAAGTTCCCAAAGTCTATGTCAGATTCTGAGAGATTTTAAGTGTTCAAAGCATATTTCCTGTACAAAAGTAATTTATACATGAGAACTAAATAAATGAGACCTAACATTTTGGTCTATTCTTTTAAGTATAAGGACTTTCTCTGTTGAAAACTGTCTCATTCTGTTAACTTTTTTAACAGAAGTTTTTACTATACGAAAAACTGTTCAGAATCTTGCACTTTCTTTTAAGAACCTGAACATTTCTTTCTCATACAAATTTAAAATTCGAACGAGTTTTTTCTAACCTGTCCTTTAGAAAAAATATCAAACTCCGATGAGTTTTTCCTTTAGGTGTGCAACATCAGATTGAGAATATTTTTTGCTATATCTGGTGTTTTTTTTTTTACTTATAGGAAGATTACTCCATTTAGAATCGACCGCATCTAAAGCCGATAAAAAAAGTTTATCAAAGAACACCAGTATTGCAACGTTTTTCTGTAAGAAATTGTTCTGAAAACTTAAGACAATTGGCTTTTTTAAGTAGTCTTCTTACTAAAAATGTATTGTTTATAATGAATTGTTTATATAAAGGCATTGTACAACAATGTCTTTATATAAATCCTCTCTTCTAACTCATAAAAGCTATGCTTGTAATAGCTAGTCACTCTTGCTACTCCAGACGCGGATCCAGCTCAAGCTTTTGGGGGAACTTTTTGGATTTTTGTATACACTCCACTATATATGGTGAGGGTATACATTAGGGCGGGTCGATTTTAAAATCGCTCAACGCACAAGGACAATCGTATTGTAGGGATCAAAATAAGAAACTTTTCCGAAGAAACCATACCTCTTAAACGAATTTTGAAAAATCCCAGTTTGACCCATTTAGAGTGCCCCAATCGAGTCCAAATGTATGACCGACCCCTACTAACTTTGTAGGCCGAACCACCCATGCCAGTGGCACACCCCCTGGAACCCCCCTGGGGGGTCCCTTTACATGAAAAAATCAGCAAAATGACTATGTTTTTTTTTTGGAGTTTATTTTTCTCGTTAGAAATTTATTAAGTCAGAACATATGTAAACGAAAAAATGATTTTAACTTAGTAATTGAGAAGAAACTACAAAAAATTATTGTTTGAAGTCTTTTTTGCTTTCAAGTCTGGGAAATTTCGCACGGCTTTCTAATGTCGTCGCCATAACAGCCTCTACATTTCCCGGTATAACTCGTTTGGAAACAATAGCTAACAAGTGAACGTGTCGTTCCGTTCCTTGTATGTGTGTTGGAATTTTCGGATCAAAAAACTGTGGATCATCTTGATTTAAATATTCTTTCAATGTATCGTACCGAATGCTTCGCGTGAATTGTGGTTCAAATACGTTATTTATATCATTCAAACTGATAATTTCCGTGTAACTTGTGCAATTAAAGTTTATAACTGTTTTTTTATAAACTCTAAGTTTCTTTGGGTCGTCAACATCGGTTTGATAGCGTATAATTTTCTTGATAGCACAGTCGCGAGTTAGGGCACCTCAACAGTAACTATCATTTAATAACAAATCATTATCATTATTATTATCATTACTAACACTACTATTATTATTAACACTATTATTATTATTAATATTACTTTAATTAAGATTTCATTCTAAACATTCTGCTTCGTTACAATTAATGATTTAATAGTTTTGAAGTGCTGACATTTAAAATTCTAAATAATTTTGGTTGTTTACATTTTTCAAGTACGTCAGCACACTTAAATTCTTAGTAAAATTGTAACAAAGAACAATGCCCTTTTCTACAGCAAAACAATGTATTTTTGATTTAACTTTGTCGCAACTGTAGAATTTTGCCTACAGTTGATGTTCTAATTATAAAATCCAGACATTGTTGCAACATACAAGCTCTGCTTGTAAGTGGCACAATGAACTTCTTTGTTTAGATTTTTCCGATCAGCAATATTGATTGTTCTGTCAGTATTGACTGAATAATATAAAAGATTGATTTTCTGGATATCGTGGCAGATACAAAGGGACCATTAAAGAAAGAACTTCGTAAAATTAAATTAAAAAACTTTTGTAATTTTAATAAATTAAATTATAATTTTGTAATTTTGTAAAAATTAAATAAATCAAAACTTTTGTAATTTCTAAATCAAAACTAATTTTTTTTGTGTGATATTGGAAGTTTCCTCTGAAACGTAACTGGCGCAGTCTACGGAAGCTTGTATTAACAAGCAACGCTCTCAAAGGCAACAACAACAACTACGATACAACAAAGGCAACAAAAAGCAACTGCAACTATAAAAAAAAGGAGAATCCAACAATAATGCAAATCATCATCCTTGGGGCACTGTAAAGAGCTAACTATATTATACTTTTGCTAGCTTAAGCAAATGTGCGAATACATGTAATCAAGTGTGTATGACTATATTGTACTTAACAAACTTTTCGTTAAGTTCCGTCAAGTGTCATTTGCTTAAGCAAACAGCGAAACTGACTGCACTTTACTTAAGGAATCATGTGTTTTTAGAAAAACTGTTTATGAAAAAAAAAAAACAAATTGCAATGTACGCGGAAAACAGTTTTATAGACAATTTAATTGAAAATGTTAAAAAACAAACGTGCATGTATAACAAAAGGGGTGGGTTTTGTATTTGTTTTTTGATTGAGATGCAAGCACTGTTGCATTTTTTAGTACTTTTTTATTTATGTTGTCATTTGATTCTTTAAATTATTTAAAATGTATATAGATTTACTTGTTAATTGTAAAATATTTATAAATTACATACATTAAATAATATTTTTCGAAAAGATACATATATTTTGGAAATATAAGAAGAAAACAGTTTTTGCAAAAGTACAAATATTTGCAACTAAGTGTAGTAAGTATTTAAGTACAAAAAGTACATTGTAGCCACCCAAAAGTCTTCAATAAGTTGATTAAGCATTTGACAGACTTTTCGTTAATTTTTGACATTAGCTTAAGTTAGCAAAAGTATAATATAGTTAGCCCTTAAGTCTTGAAATTATAAAATATATACGAACATAAACACACATAATTATCATTATTATCGTGATTTTTTTTTGGGATATGTGATTAAGTTATAAATTATTAAAAAAAAAAATATTTAAAAAAAAGAAAAGGAAAAAGAAGATAAAAGAAATTTTACCAAACAAATATTGCAAATTAATTTAATAAGAGATATCACCGGAAGTGTGAAGAAAGAAGGTCCTCAATCTTTTATTCGAAATTTTATTTCCATAAAACTCTGGAAAGGAAGAAAAAACGGAAAATAAAAGAATTTGGGATTTGTTGAATAAAAACTCCAAAGGCTCTTTCATTTAAATCCTATTTCTATAAAACTCTGGAAAGGGAAAATTAAAGTGTTTTTGGAAGGTGTCCTTAGATTTGGTAAACGAAAACTCCAAGGGCTCTTTTATTTGAAATCTTATTTCTATAAAACTCTGGAAAATGAAAATTCGATTAAAGTGTTTTTGGAAGGTGTTCTTATATTTACTTTTGGACTTTTTGTTCTCTCTTCGATGAGAAGTTTTACATTCTTTCTTCCCTTTGTCTGACTATTTTTTTTTTTTTTTGTTAAACAGTTTTATAGTTGATCTTTATTGTTGTTGTGTGATGGGTTATATTTCGGCTTAAGACCATAAAATTTTTAAAAAAATAAAAACTAAATTTTAGTTTTTAAATGTGTTTATTTTTATATCAATATTTCGTATCAGCTTCGCTGTTCATCTTCAGGAAATAACTAAGCAAAAATACAATAATAACACATACATATAATAAATATACACAATAAATATATTTATATATAATAACAATGATTACATACATTTAATTATCTGTCCATAAAGCGTGGAGTTGAAAAATGTCTGTATAGCTTAACGTTAATTTATCAACTAGTTTTCAATTCTAATCGTCGGTATTTGTTTACAGTGTGTCGGTATACTTGAGCACACTTGTCAGTATCTGTTTTGTAGTTAAGTCTCTCATTATATGGTACACCAATTATATGTAACATCTCAATAGTGTATCTCTTAGCATAATTACTCTCTTCTTGTAATATGCTCACATCTTTAAAATTTGGTTTGTGTCCTGTTATTGTACTATGGGCCGCGAGTGCTGTTTTTTGTTCCATAGGTTTGTTTATAGCCTTGTAGTCTGACTTGTGCGATGATAGCCGTGTTTTTAATTTAGTTTTAGTGGTACCAACATATACTTTATTGCAAGTGTTGTACCCATCACCATCACAATTAATTTTATATACAACATGGGATTTTTCTTCATTTTCAAATTTTGATTTCGTTTTGCTAAATAATTAATTAATTAATTAAGTTTTGCTAGATAATTAATTAATAATTAACTACAAAACTGATACTGACAAGTGTGCTCAAGTATACCGACACACTGTAAACAAATACCGACGATTAGAATTGAAAACTAGTTGATAAATTAACGTTAAGCTATACAGACATTTTTCAACTCCACGCTTTATGGACAGATAATTAAATGTATGTAATCATTGTTATTATATATAAATATATTTATTGTGTATATTTATTATATGTGTTATTATTGTATTTTTGCTTAGTTATTTCCTGAAGATGAACAGCGAAGCTGATTCGAAATATTGATATAAAAATAATCACATTTAAAAACTAAAATTTAGTTTTTATTTTTTAAAAAAAAAAAAAGAAAATAAAAGTTTTCGTGAAAGTTGTTCAATTGTAACAACACGGGAAAATATATATAATTTCTTGTGACCTTAATGTCAAAATTAACGAAAAGGTTCTCTCCTTATTCGAAATTGTTTAAAAGCAGATCCCTAGAAACTATTCCGGAAACTGTTCAAGCGGAACTCTCCAGAATGACCTCAGTTCCTGGATCAAGTGGGTTGCAAACCGTACCAACCGGTACGGAGGGTGTTATGGCGACACAGGGCGACATTTTCAATTCCTTGCGAATTCCAGACACCATCAAGGATTTGCCAAAATTTGATGGGAACCAAAAACTCTTGTTCGAGTTTATTAATAATGTGGAGGAAATACTTCTCCATATCAGGGGCACGGATAACACTTCTTTTGGCCAGATACTTTTAAGGGCCATTCGGAACAAGGTGGTGGACAAGGCGAACGAAGTCTTGAATATTTACGGCACCCCACTTATATGGGATGACATAAGGAATAATTTGATCCTCCATTACTCTGATAAGAGAACGGAGACGTCCCTTATTAGGGATTTACATTCGATTAGACAGGATAATAAAACTGTAGAAGGTTTTTACAGTGAAGAAATTGAAATTCAATCAACACTACAATAATATTTTGATCCACGAAACGGACAAAAACGTCATTCGGGCTAAAAAGGACCTTTTTGCGGAAATGTGCCTCAATTCCTTCCTGACCAACCTGAAAGAACCATTGGGCTCATCAATTAGAGCAATGAGACCAGAATCCCTGGCGGTGGCTCTGTCGTTCTGTATAAGGGAGCAGAATGTATTTTATGGACAAGCTAGAGGTAAATTGAGTTTTAATCACTCACCCAATTATCGGAGACAAACGGATTACCGTGGGTTTAGACCGTATGGCGGTCAAAGTGGTAGGCCTTATGATAGGGCCCCACAACCTCCTCAAGTCCCTTATCGGAATCAACGGGGGTATTCGAGACCAAATTATCCTCCCAGATTTAATAATTCGTCACCTAGGCCTAATAATAACGTGAAATATTTTTTCAACCCTTTTGATTCGAAATCATCTAGTAAACAGTCCCTCAACAGACCAATGGGGTCGCCATATACCACGCAGGAACCAATGGACACGAGTACCAGTTATACTCGTTCCGGGAACAGACAGAGTGGGCAATTTAAGGCATCACCCAGTGCAAGAACTTCGAACACAAGAATGGAGTTGAATAATATCAACGACTATACACCACCTGGGGACTTTACTGACCACAGTGGAAATTTCTCGGTTGTAGAAGAGTGGCAGATTGATGAAGATAATTTTCTAGAAACGGAGAATTATCAAAACCTCGATGAGTAACACCCCAATGATACTAATATCGAAGATGAACGAAATTTTTACGAGCCAGCCTCGATGAACCCGGCGAATACATAGATATAAATATTCACGGTGCGGAGTTGGCATATGTGGATATTGCCTCTCCATTCGGAAGACCTCTTCGATTTCTAATAGATACTGGAGCGTCTTCATATTTCATTAATCCACAATATATTAAGGAAAAGAATCAGAGGACGATGAAAGCGGTAACAATAAAACTGTATTTAAGAACCACCTGCTGGATAAAAAGGCCACTATTTAAGGAGTTTAACAAAAAGGGAAATTTCGACTTTCTTCTTTTCAAATTTCATAATTATTTTGACGGATTACTGGGCCTTAATTTCCTTACGGAAACTGGGACAGTAATTGATTTACCTTGTAAGTGTCTGAAAGTTAATGGTGAGGTTGTTCCATTGAGATTTAAAACAAACAGACCATCAAAGCGTTATACCCTGAAACCTAAATCGATAAATATTTTGAAACTTCCTGTGAACATACAGAATGGAAAGATTAATTTAAAAGACGTGAAAGTAAATGAACATATGTTCATCCAAGGTGGCCTTTATCAGTCAAACGATGGTTACAGCTATATGGACGTTGTGAACACCTCAGACACAGATCAGGTCCTCTTTTTGGAAGACCCGTTAGACGCAGAGGCGTATAATCCACATGAATATGTGGAAATAAATGATTTGAATGTTCACATGGATACCTGTAACAACCCGAAAATGGATATTCGACACAAATTGCGATTGGATCACTTAAACCCGGTCGAAATTAAGGAAGTCTCAAAGATTCTACGCGAATATAGGGATATCTTCTTTAATGAAGAAGATAACTTAACCTTCACGAACAGAATCAAACATTCGATTCAAACTTCAGATGTCATACCAATTTATACTAAATCGTATAGATATCCGTATGTGCACGGAGGAGAGGTTAGCAACCAGATTTCTAAAATGTTGGACCAAAGGATTATAAGACCCAGTTATTCACCTTGGAGTGCACCTGTCTGGGTCGTTCCAAAGAGACTAGATGCTAGTGGAAATCGCAAGTGGCGTTTGGTCATTGATTACCGAAAACTGGATGAGAAAACTGTCTCGGATAGATATCCACTCCCGAACATAACGGATATACTGGACAAACTGGGGAAATGCATGTATTTCTCTACCCTTGACTTGGCAAGTGGGTTTTATCGGATAGAAATGAATCCCGACGATATTCCAAAAACAGCATTCACTTGTTGGAAAAATTTGCTTGGTATACTTGGATGACATAATCATTTACTCAACATCCTTGGACGAACATATATTAAACCTTAAACAAGTTTTCAAAAGACTTCGTGAAGCTAATTTTAAAATTCAGATGGATAAATCCGAATTTCTAAAAAAGGAAATCGCCTTCTTAGGACATGTTGTCACCGGAGAGGGAATTAAACCAAGCCCTGACAAGATCCATGCTGTCAAAAATTTCCCGATACCTAGAACTCAACGGGAAATAAAATCGTTCCTTGGACTATTGGGTTATGATAGAAAATTCATAAAGGATTTCGCAAAGATTGTTAAACCAATGACAAGTTGCCTAAAAAAGGGAAGATCAGTTAAATTGACAGAGGAATATATAAAAGCATTTGAAACAGGAAAAGAGATACTTCCAAATGATCCAATTCTTCAATATCCGGATTTCTCTAGACCATTCATTTTAACAACCGACGCGAGCAATGTAGCATTGGGTGCTGTACTATCGCAGGGTACAATTGGTAATGACAAACCATTATGTTTTGCAAGCCGCACCCTATCCGAGACTGAATGCAACTACTCAACAATCGAGAAAGAATTACTGGCTATCGTTTGGGCGACAAAATATTTTAGACCATACATTTTTGGTCGTAAATTTTTTATAGTCACAGATCATAGACCTTTGATTTGGCTGATGAGTTTAAAGGAACCAAACTCAAAATTAGTAAGATGGCGATTGAAACTAGAGGAATTTGACTATCAAATTATCTACAAGAAGGGCAAAAGTAATACAAACGCTGATGCATTAAGTAGAATTAAAATAGATACAAATAAAACCCAGTCGGAGTTTCAGATTCACCACAATGAAGAAATTTCAGAAGAAGTTTTACCGCAGAATATGGATGATACACTATCAATTCAAGGTACACAGGGTTCAACCATTCGTTCAGCCATTGAGAATTGGGATGACGGAATTTATATTTCTGATTTATATTTCTGGTTTTAAAAACGATTGCCCCGAATCATCAATGATTCTTGAAACCATCTTTCGCAATAAACAGCGCCGTATAATTAAAGAGAAAGCATTCGACGAAGAAAAAATTACTGAAATTATTCGAAAATACCTTTCGCCCAACAAACTTACAGTAATATTTACAGACGATGATACATTCAAAATGGTACAAGCAGCATACTCTAAATACTATTTCCACAGCAAACTCTTCAAAATACTCAGAAGCACGGAAATCTTAGAAGACATAACAGAAGAAGACGCACAAGAAGCCACTATCAGAGAGTATCACGAGAATAATAACCATAGGGGCATTAACGAGACTCATATTCACCTGAAGAGAAAATATTTTTTCCTATGTATGAAGGAAAAGATCACTCGAACAATAAATAATTGTATCATTTGCCGCACACAAAAGTATGATAGGTGTCCTCCAACTATAGAATTTATGAAACCAGAAACACCTTTAAAACCCCTGGATATTTTACATATCGACCTTTATGCAATAAATAAAGAACAAATTTTGACGATTATCGATAAATTTTTTAAATTTGCTTTCGCTTCGACACTTCCTAATAGGACAAGCTTGTCAGTGGTTAAGGCCATAAATAACTTTGTATATCTCTATGGTATTCCCAGAAAAATAGTATGTGATCAAGGGTCTGAATTTAACTCAAACATATTTAAGGACTATTGCAAGCAATATGACATAAACCTTCATTTTACTTCGTTTCAACAAAGTAGCAGTAATTCTCCAGTAGAAAGGCTACATTCTACGTTGACTGAAATATATCGTTTAGTAATGATAAAGAGAAAAAATTTAAAATTGTCAATGGATCATGAGGATATTCTCCGAGAAGTTTTAATAACTTATAATAATGCCATTCACTCAGCCACAAAGCTAACCCCATATGAACTGCTTTTTGGTCGACCCTACACATTTGACAGGCAGATAACATATAATAATGAGCATGACTACTTACAGAAACTCAACGAATTTCAAGAAAAATTATTTCCTTCAATTAGGGAACACATGGAAAGACAAACAGAGAAAAGAATCGAAAAACTTAATGAAAGAAGGTCCAAACCACTGGACAGGAACATTGGTGAAAAAATTCTGCGAAAGGAATGTAAACGAAATAAAATGACACCAAGATTTTCAG
Organism: Eustalomyia histrio; assembly: GCA_949748255.1. NCBI lineage: Eukaryota > Metazoa > Arthropoda > Insecta > Diptera > Anthomyiidae > Eustalomyia > Eustalomyia histrio. Next base: position 102,974,721 of record OX456523.1, on the reverse strand, counting down.
AGCATAAAATTAAAACTGATAATAATATAACAATTCTAACACAGAAGGATAAGAAGATCCATAAAACCCGACTCCAAAACAGACGAAAATTCGAGAACCTCTCATAATTTCTTTTGTTTTAAATCTCATTTCAGACTTGCATTGACAACTGGGCAAGTCATCAATATTCAAAATGTGGATCATGATCAAAAGATAATGAAATTCGATCTGGGACCAGCAAAAGTGAAAAAAGGCTATCGTAATTTAATACATATTGTTAATCTCGACGATTACATTTCTAGCATGAATAGTATAATTCAAACTATTGATTCATTGAAAAATCATGGAAGAGATGAGGAAATGCAGAGTCTTTCGTCAGTATCGGATTTTAAGATTAATGAACTCAGGAATAGAATTAACTCTCTTCTACCATTTAAACGCACAAAAAGAGGGCTTGTTAACGGATTTGGATCGGCGATTAAATTCATAACGGGAAACATGGATGCTGAAGATGCAAGGAAAATTGATATGGAAATGAGGAAAATGCACGAGGAAAATATATCGTCACAAAATAGCCTAAGGGGACAAAAACTCTTAAACAATAAGATAATCGAGAGATTTAGGAATATAACAGAACACATAAATAGGGAACAAGAAATTATATCAAGAAACTTCATATTAAACTCAAATAGAATTAATAAGAATTCGAAGGAAATCTCGGAAATGCAATATTTGAATAGGGTAAATTATAACATAGACCTATTGTATAATCATATATCAAATATAGGCGAAGCAATTATTCTCGCTAAACTGAATATTATTTCTAAATACATTCTGAATACTGAGGAACTTGCTAAAGTAAGAGATATCATGGAATATGATAAACTCCCAAATAGACAAGACGTCATGGAATATGACAATTCCTTGGGTTCAAGAAACCTCACTGCATATGAGAATTTCTTGAGTTCAGATGGCAAATATCTAAGAAACCTCACTGAATATGAGAATTTCTTGGATTCAGACGAGCATATATACGAATTGCTCGGGCTACAGGCCTTTTATAACGGTACGAATATAATATTTAATTTCAAAATACCAATAATAAGTAAAGAGAATTACAAACTTTATCACATTATTCCATTACCTATTAATAACACTAAGGAGATAATCATTCCTCCATATATAATACATAATAAACATAAACTACACAAACTCACGAGCATTTTCCCCAGGGTGGAGAACATTTTTTATTGTAACTCACTACAAGAAGAACTGATGGAAGATTTAACATGCTTGGGACCACTGTTCAACGGAGGAACGGCACACTGCAATCTAAGGGATTTGGGAAAAATATCCAAAATCCTGCAAATAGAAAACAACTTTATTATATTTATAAATAGTCCGAAATTACTAATAAAATCTACTTGCAGAATAAAGACTCCAGTGGAAATTAAAGGCACTGGCTTCATTTTCTTCAAAAATTGTAGCATCGAGATCAACAATATAATTTATTTCGATGAAACATCCATATTTTGGGATCAAGTCAACCTTCTACCAAATGACAACTCCACAATTAAGGTGAACTCTACAACTAAAGTAACAACATTAATGACGCTAGAACAACTAAACATCGATAACATCAACAACATCACAACATTTAAAGATACAGCAATTATCCATGTCGGCTCGATCTATGCTGCACTAACAACTTTATTCATCCTAATAATAATAATAGCATCAGTATCATCAAGAAAACAAATAATTTATTCAACAACCACATCAGTTCCCGTTCCAGCCCCAACTAATTCATTGTGGCCTTCACTCTATTCTAAGGGGAGAGGAGTTACGGCACCTCAACAGTAACTATCATTTAATAACAAATCATTATCATTATTATTATCATTACTAACACTACTATTATTATTAACACTATTATTATTAAAGGGTGTCCCAAGAAGAACGCAACTTTTAAATCTGGCAACATTCGAAGTGTCATTGAATTTTGACGAAAGATTTGCATCTTCATGCATACAAAGTTCAATTGACTCAGGAACTGAAGCCAGCTGACCATGGACAGCGAAGGGAGTTCTTTAATTGGGTATTGGAGAGACAACATGAAAATGCTGATTTTGCCGATAAAATCATCTTCAGTGACGAGGCCCATTTTCATCTTGATGGTTTCGTCAATAGGCAGAATTGTCGCATTTGGGGTGAGGAAAATCCTCGAGTGATTCACGAGAAGCAAATGCATCCTCAACGTGTCACTGTGTGGTGTGGTTTTTGGGCTGGAGGAATCATTCGACCTTTTTTTTATGAAAATGAGGCAGGTCAAGCGCAAACAGTCAATGGTGTTCGGTATCGTGAAATGATAACCAGTTTTTTCTTGCCTAGAATTGAAGAAATGAATGTGGAGGGCATGTGGTTCCAACAAGACGGCGCCACATGTCATACAGCCAGAGAAACAATTCAATTGCTGCATCAGTCATTTCCCGGTCGTGTTTTTTCGCGTTTTGGAGATCAGAATTGGCCGCCTAGATCGTGCGATTTAACACCATTAGATTTTTCTCTTTGGGGTTTTTTGAAGTCTTAAAAGAGGAAATTGGACGCTGCATTAATGAAATACCGCAGCATTCATGCAAAACGGTCATTGAAAATTTCATTAAAAGAACGCGTGCATGCCAGCAAAGCGCGGCGGCCATCTGCACGATATATTGTTCCATACATAACCTCATTCTGTCTACTTTACGATATAATAAAGTTTCACGATTTTTTTTTAAATATCTGTGTTTTATTTAAAATTTAAAAATTTCGTTCTTCTTGGGACACCCTTTATTAATATTACTTTAATTAAGATTTCATTCTAAGCATTCTGCTTCGTTACAATTAATGATTTAATAGTTTTGAAGTGCTGACATTTAAAATTCTAAATAATTTTGGTTGTTTACATTTTTCAAGTACGTCAGCACACGTAAATTCTTAGTAAAATTGTAACAAAGAACAATGCCCTTTTCTACAGCAAAACAATGTATTTTTGATTTAACTTTGTCGCAACTGTAGAATTTTGCCTACAGTTGATGTTCTAATTATAAAATCCAGACATTGTTGCAACATACAAGCTCTGCTTGTAAGTGGCACAATGAACTTCTTTGTTTAGATTTTTCCGATCAGCAATATTGATTGTTCTGTCAGTATTGACTGAATAATATAAAAGATTGATTTTCTGGATATCGTGGCAGATACAAAGGGACCATTAAAGAAAGAACTTCGTAAAATTAAATTAAAAAACTTTTGTAATTTTAATAAATTAAATTATAATTTTGTAATTTTTTAAAAATTAAATAAATCAAAACTTTTGTAATTTCTAAATCAAAACTAATTGTTTTTGTGTGATATTGGAAGTTTCCTCTGAAACGTAACTCGCGCTTTTCATTTTTATCATCAAACAATATTGATAACAATATATTTTCCGAATGCGCATAATATGAATTATCTGTAATTACTTGATTGACAATTCTGCGTAAACGAGGTTCTAGAAATCGTGACCAACTAATGAACTTGAAAAATAATGCACTACCGTACACGACAGAGCTGTAATACTTGATATTGAAGTACATTGACACAAAACATTTAATTATAAATTCAACCAGAATTCTTAAATTTTCTTCTACACTCTAATAAATTTTTATTTAAATTGACTACCATAATGGTAGGTAACTTTATGCCTACCTTTTAAGCCTTAGAAATACTAAAAGTTTGTAAAATTGAAATATGTAGACACATTGTGTCTTAAAATTGTAGACACAAAATTTGTGTTTATACATTTTTAATTATTTTAGACACACACTTCATGTGTGTAAATTATAAAATTTTTTTGAATACGGATCATTTTTAATGTTTATAACAAATGGTAATTGCTTTAATATTCCTTTGAAAACTATATATATTAATTAAATAAGGAAACCAACAAATGTTTGATTTTGCGATTTTAATAGCATATAAGTTGTTAACAAATAGAAATTAAAATTAAGTTATTAATAACATTAAGACTGTGATATCAACATATTAATTGATGAACAAAAAGTACAAAAAAGTGAATAATTAATACTTAATATAACATTAAGCAATTAACAAAAAATACAAAATAGTGATTTAGTTATTAAATATCAGTTTTAAAAATATGTATTAAAAGACACAACATCTTAAAATCTCATATGGTGGAATACTGCTCATTCAACATTTTGTAGTTATTAATGAAATTATTAAACACATTTCGGAGAATTTGGTCGACCTGATACTTTAACATGGCGTTGTCATAGGATGGGAAATTGATCTCTTGTAGAATATCACATAACTATCCCAAGACGTGTCAGTGAAATATCCAATTAGGAGTAGTTTTGTGTCACCGAGCTAGGGAGTAGTGATATGTTCTAGATCAGCTCAAGGGTCATTTTCACCCATATAAAGTCATATAGCCGTTCAATCGAATACTCCGTTGGTATAAATGTGTTAAAAAATACGGATAATTGTATCGTATAAGTTTACTCCTTTTGACGCCCAGAGTTTGTGATTTCGGAAACGCTATCGCCCTCAATACGGATGTCAGGAACATGTCTTGTTATGGATGTTGTTTTATGGGATTTCAAAAAATTCTGCGCGCTTAACTATCTTTATATATCTGAAAATACATAAATAAGTAGGACATTAAATTTTATTGCAGAATTCATGTACCCACCTCCAATTCGTACATTCATCTATTATTTATTAAATTTTTTAATATTATTAGCGCTTAAATACGCTGTTTTTCTTTAAAACTTTATTTTATTGAAAATTTTTCTATTGTCTTTTTTTATATTTTGACAATTTTTATACTAATCTATAAAGTACATATAATTAAACACTTTGTGCCTAATATAAAAATTTACACACAATATTAGTATTAGTAAAATAAAAAAATTTAAAATAATTTTATGTGCGTATTTCTGTTGATATCAACGTTTAAATAATATTTTTAAGCATAATTTTCTTTTATTTAAGTACTTTCTCTATATTTTCATAAAAAATTACACACTCCATTCTAGTAATTTTAAAAGCATTTTTTAGAGTGTAGCGGCCTTGGTGAGCTTGAGGTGAGTTTTGATGTTAGCCAGATCCTCCGAAACCACGCCGCTAGAAATTGCATGGGCCATGTCGTGTAAGTACTTCGAATAGGTGAAAAATTCAATTTTTTCTGGAGCAGGGGGCATAGTTTTCAACTCAATTTTCTGAAAGCCGTCAACCACCTGAAAATATATAATAAAAAAATTATTAAAAACGGTTGACAATTATAATAAATGAGTGATAGCAATACTTACCGGAAGAGTTTCACAAGTTTCGATTTGACGGCTCAGTTTTCCGGTTGCCGATCTTGGTCGAGTGCTGTTTGATTTATCCAAAGCTTCAAACATATGCCGAAACGGAAGTTCGTTGAAGTGTAGAAGGCAAACGAACCAATGCACTGGTCTTTTTAACAGCAATTCGAATCGTCGTATAATTCCACCGTGTGGGCGAGTATTTGTTGGCTCATCGTCAGTGCATATGCCAATCAATGCATATGCCAATCAGTTTATTTGGTTGTTTTGTATTCAGCGGTTTCATGTTTCAGTCTTATGTAACCAATCAATTCAGAATTCGGTTCTCTGAAAATAACAAGATGAGATTCTTTTACCATAATAGTATGATACTTCTTATCAATTTTAGCTCTCGTTAAAGTACCATCTTTTCTGCCATCGAATGAAAAGGTTAACAAATTGGTATCATCTAACCGTTTGCACTTCTTGTCTGCATTTCTCTTTTTCTCTGCGAACTTTCGATTTATCCATGATGAGAGGTTTGCCATGCTTATCTTTCATTTTAAAATCTTGAAAAAGAGCGGTTCCTAATGCTGATGCTACTCTATCAGGCACACCAAATCTATTACATATCAAGGCAAAGTTAAAACTATCGTATCTTTCTGCGTATTGTGAACTTGTGCTTCTATCCATATCTTCTTGAACCGATGGCGGTGCGTATGTTGAATCATCGGGATCTTGGTATGTTGGCATTGATGACATAGACGTTGCTCCTTGCTCTTCAATTTCCATCTTAAATGCATCCACTGTTAGTGTTCTCTGATTAGTTGATCGTACATAAGCTCTTTGAGGCGTTCTGGAACCAAGCCGCATGCACATGGAGCTGACTTCATATCGCATTTACATGTTCCAATGTGAAAAATTGTTTGTTAGAAAATCTGGAAATTTTAGGTTTTTCTTTTTGCTCTTGATATTTGTCAAACAATCTATTCAATTTAATAGATACACAATTTTTCGGCATTATTTCCATACCAAGTTTTTCCCAAATTCCAATCAACTTATTTTGTACTTGAATAGTGAATGATTTATAGGAAAATTTTTTTTGCTCTGTTTTAGCACGTTCGCTCAAGTTAAAATAATATCTCAAGATATCCAGATGGGTTGGTAAATTAAGATCAGTCAAATCAGTAGACACACCAAAAACAGTAACATCATGATTGGGTATATGACTCATTGGGTTTTCGATAGTTGTTGTGGCTTTATCTTGCGGTGTAGAGGATGGTGGATTCATTGTTATAGGATGATAAATAGATTTTTAACAACAAGTTTACTTTCTTTGACAGTCGAAAACGTAATGAAGACTAAAGGTATATTGTCTACTTATTTATACCATTTTTTAATCCGTTATTCTACCTGCAATTGTGTCACAGTGATACCTTAATTTTTTACCTTAATTGTTAAAATGGTTGCAAAAAACGCGCATTCACGACATGCAGCTGTGTCTTGTGGTGGCTTAAAAAACCCATAGAAGCAATTTTACGACCTGCAATTGTGTCACAGAGAAACCTTCATTTTTTAAAAGAGTTGAATAAAAAACCAACACAAGTAAGTTTACGACATGCAAATTCATCACAGCGATGCCTTTGTTTTAAAAGGGTTGTAAAAAACTCTAATTTCTAATAATTTTTTTAGTTTTAAATTTAATATGTAAACTAATTTTTTCATTTACATATGTTACAAAGTAACAAAATGTCTTCATAGTAAGTTGTGGAACGGAAAACCGTCCCCATATATATACATATATATATATATATATGTGCACAGCGCATGTTGCGGGGACGGTTTTTCGTTTCACAGTTTACTATGAAGACATTTTGATTCTTTGGAGACTGACCTCAAACTTTACATTAATCTACTATATATACTGAAGACATTTCACTGGATACAGCGCATATTATAGGGACATTTTTGGCTGTATATACAGATGTCTTCAAAGTATGCACAATGAATATATATATATATATATATATATATATATGTGCACAGCGCATGTTGCGGGGACGGGTTTTCGTTCTACAAGTTACTATGAAGACATTTTGGTACTTTGGGGACCGTCCTCAAACTTTTAATTATTCTACTGTTTACACTGAAGACATTTTACTGGATACAGCGCATATTATAGGGACTTTTTTGGCTGTATATACAGATGTCTTCGAAGTATGCACAATGAATATATATATATATATATATATATATATATATATATATATATATATATATATATATATATGTGCACAGAGCATTTTGCGGGGACGGGTTTTCGTTCCACAAGTTACTATGAAGACATTTTGGTACTTTGGGGGCCGTCCTCAAACTTTTAATTATTCTACTGTTTACACTGAAGACATTTTACTGGTTACGGCGCATATTATAGGGACTTTTTTGGCTGTATATACATTTGTCTTCAAAGTATGCAAAATGAATACATATATATATATATATATATATATATATATTCATTGTGCATACTTTGAAGACATCTGTATATACAGCCAAAAAAGTCCCCATTATATGCGCTGTATCCAGTAAACTGTCTTTAGTGTATACAGTAGATTAATTAAAAGTTTAAGGACGGTCCTCAAAGTAACAAAATGTCTTCATAGTAACTTGTGGAACGAAAAACCGTCCCCGCAATATGAGCTGTGCACATATATATATATATATATATATATATATATATATATATATATATATGTGCACAGCTCATGTTGCGGGGACTGTTTTTCGTTCCTCAAGTTACTACGAAGACATTTTGTTACTTTGAGGACCGTCCTCAAACTTCTCATTTATCTACTGTATAAACTGAAGACATTTTACTGGATACAGAGCATATATAGAGCGCATATTATAGGGACTTTTTTGGCTGTATATACAGATGTCTTCAAAGTATGCACAATGAATATATATATATATATATATATATATATATGTGCACAGCACATGTTGTGGGGACGGTCTTTCGTTCCACAAATTACTATGAAGACATTTTGTTACTTTGGGGACTGTCCTTAAACTTTTCGTTATTCAACTGTTTACACTGAAGACATTTTACTGGATACAGCGCTTATTATAGGGACTTTTTTGCCTGTATATACAGATGTCCTCAAAGTATGGGCAATGCATGTATATATATATATATATATATATATATATATATACATTGCCCATACTTTGAAGACATCTGTATATACAGCCAAAAAAGTCCTTATAAAATGCGCTGTGTCCAGTAAAATGTCTTCAGAGTAAACACTAGAATAACGAAAAGTTTAAGGACAGTGCCCAAAGTAACAAAATGTCTTCATAGTAACTTGTGGAACGAAAACCCGTCCCCGCAATATGTGCTGTGCACATATATATATATATATATATATATATTCATTGTGCATACAGCCAAAAAAGTCCCTATAATATACCCTGTATCCAGTAAAATGTCTTCAGTGTATATAGCAGATTAATGTAAAGTTTGAGGTCAGTCTCCAAAGAATCAAAATGTCTTCATAGTAACCTGTGAAACGAAAAACCGTCCCCGCAACATACGCTGTGCTCATATATATATATATATATATATATATATATGCATTGCCCATACTTTGAAGACATCTGTATATACAGCCAAAAAAGTCCCTATAAAATGCGCTGTGTCCAGTAAAATGTCTTCAGAGTAAACACTAGAATAATGAAAAGTTTAAGGACCGTCCCCAAAGTAACAAAATGTCTTCATAGGAACTTGTGGAACGAAAAACCGTCCCCGCGACATGCGCCGTGCACATATATATATATATATATATATATATATATATATATATATATATATATATATATGTGTACAGTGCATGATGCGGGGACGGTTTTTCGTTCCACAAGTTACTATGAAGACATTTTGATTCTTTGCGGACTGTCCTCAAACTTTTAATTAATCTACTGTATATACTAAAGACAGTTTACTGGATAGAGCGCATATTATAGGGACTTTTTTGGCTGTATATACAGATGTCTTCAAAGTATGCACAATGAATATATATATATATATATATATATATATATATATATACATGCATTGCCCATACTTTGAGGACATCTGTATATACAGGCAAAAAAGTCCCTATAATAAGCGCTGTATCCAGTAAAATGTCTTCAGTGTAAACAGTTGAATAACGAAAAGTTTAAGGACAGTCCCCAAAGTAACAAAATGTCTTCATAGTAATTTGTGTAACGAAAGACCGTCCCCACAACATGTGCTGTGCACATATATATATATATATATATATATATATATATATATATATATATATACATATATATATATATATATATATATATATATATATTCATTGTGCATACAGCCAAAAAAGTCCCTATAATATACCCTGTATCCAGTAAAATGTCTTCAGTGTATATAGCAGATTAATGTAAAGTTTGAGGTCAGTCTCCAAAGAATCAAAATGTCTTCATAGTAACCTGTGAAACGAAAAACCGTCCCCGCAACATACGCTGTGCTCATATATATATATATATATATATATATATATATATGCATTGCCCATACTTTGAAGACATCTGTATATACAGCCAAAAAAGTCCCTATAAAATGCGCTGTGTCCAGTAAAATGTCTTCAGAGTAAACACTAGAATAATGAAAAGTTTAAGGACCGTCCCCAAAGTAACAAAATGTCTTCATAGGAACTTGTGGAACGAAAAACCGTCCCCGCGACATGCGCCGTGCACATATATATATATATATATATTCATTGTGCATACAGCCAAAAAAGTCCCTATAATATGCGCTGTATCCAGTAAAATGTCTTCAGTGTAAACAGTTGAATAACGCAAAGTTTAAGGACCGTCCCCAAAGTAACAAAATGTCTTCATAGTAACATGTGGAACGAAAAACCGTCCCCGCAACATGCGTTATGCATATATATATATATATATATATATATATATATATATATATATATATATGTGCCCAGCGCATGTTGCGGGGACGGTTTTTCGTTTCACAGGTTACTATGAAGACATTTTGATTCTTTGGAGACTGACCCCAAACTTTACATTAATCTACTATATACACTGAATACATTTTACTGGATACAGCGCATATTATAGAGACTTTTTTGGCTGTATATACAGATGTCTTCAAAGTATGCATAATGAATATATATATATATGCATTGCCCATACTTTGAAGACATCTGTATATACAGCCAAAAAAGTCCCTATAAAATGCGCTGTGTCCAGTAAAATGTCTTCAGTGTAAACAGTAAAATAACGAAAAGTTTAAGGACAGACCCCAAAGTAACAAAATGTCTTCATAGTAACTTGTGGAACGAAAACCCGTCCCCGCAACATGTGCTGTGCACATATATATATATATATATATGCACAGCACATGTTGCGGGGACAGGTTTTCGTTACACAAGTTACTATGAAGACATTTCGTTACTTTGGGGACTGTCCTTAAACTTTTCGTTATTCTACTGTATACACTGAAGACATTTTACTGGATACAGCGCATATTACAGGGACTTTTTTGGCTGTATATACAGATGTTTTCAAACTATGTGAAATGCATATATATATAAATATATATATATATATATATATATATATATGTCCTTAAACTTTTAATTAATCTACTGTATACACTAAAGACAGTTTACTGGATACAGCGCATATTATAGGGACTTTTTTAGCTGTATATACATATGTCTTCAAAGTATGTGCAATGCGTATATATATATATATATATATATATATATATGCACAGCGCATGTTGCGGGGACGGGATTTCGTTCCACAAGTTACTATGAAGACATTTTGTTACTTTGGGGACTGTCCTTAAACTTTTCGTTATTCTATTGCTTACACTGAAGACATTTTACTGGATACAGCGCATATAATAGGGACTTTTTTGGCTGTATATACAGATGTCTTCAAAGTATGTGCGATGAATATATATATATATATATATATATATATATATATATATATATATATATATATATATATATATATATATATATATATATATATATGTGCACGGCGCATGTTGCGGGGACGCGTTTTCGTTCCACAAGGTACTATGAAGACATTTTGTTACTTTGGGGACGGTCCTTAAACTTTGCGTTATTCAACTGTTTACACTGAAGACATTTTACTGGATACAGGGTATATTATAGGGACTTTTTTGGCTGTATGCACAATGAATATATATATATATATATATATATGTGCACGGCGCATGTTGCGGGGACGGTTTTTCGTTCCACAAGTTCCTATGAAGACATTTTGTTACTTTGAAGACTGTCCTTAAACTTTTCGTTATTCTACTATATATATATATATATTCATTGCCCACACTTTGAAGACATCTGTATATACAGCCAAAAAAGTCCCTATAATATGCGCTGTATCCAGTAAAATGTCTTCAGTGTAAACAGTTGAATAACGCAAAGTTTAAGGACAGTCCCCATAGTAACAAAATGTCTTAATAGTAACATGTGGAACGAAAATCCGTCCCCGCAACATGCGCCGTGCACATATATATTGCATATTATTTCTAAAATATTATTTTAGAACTGAAAAATAGATTTTTTTACATATTTAAAATGTAATATTAAAAAAACTTATTTAACGCCACACGTTTTAAGCATTCAAATTACTAAAGTACCTAATTTTACCAATTTACGAACTTATTGATCTCTATTCATTTGATATAAATATATAGTCTTATAATATTAATTTTTTAAGATATTGTATTAAAAAATATTGGTTTTGAGTTAATTTTTTGTTAAAATGAAATACAATAAAAAAATTAAATAAATATAAATATATATTGACCATAACGCCATAACTATAGATATTTATTGAATTTTGTTGATTGTTGTTTTTATTAGTTATTGTTTTTCTATTGTTTTTATTTTAAATGCATATGTTTTACATATGTTTTATATATACATATTTTATATATATATATAAGTTAACACAAATTAAGTTTTAAATTAATTATGAATACTCCCTCTTTCTTTTAATCTGCTGCGTTTGCTTATTGATAAACTTATTGAAGTTCATTTCACTTTTATGATTTTATTAATAACAAAACTGCTGACGATATGTCTGTGGTTTTGCAATTGTAATATTTTAAACAAATTATCTTATTCTTAAGAATTTTACCTTTTTCTAGAGTAAGCAAATTATTGATTATAAATTTATTTTTCTGACAATAAAAAAGACAGTTGTAGTCAAGTACTCAAAGAATCGTGTTGCTTTATTTAAAACATTAAATAAAATAACTGGCGCCCAACAAAACGGTATTGGCCCTTAAGTAGTGTCCATACAAACCACGAAAAAATTATCAAAATACTTAAGTAGTACAGTAAATTTTTCGAAGGAAAAAATCCGTGTTAAAATCCAGTGGGAACAAAACACGGTGCGCTTAACGAAAAAGGTGCACATGTGGAATCCCAAGTAAAAAGGAGTAAATTCCCAGTGCCAGCGTGTAATCGGTAGAACTAAGAACAATTTTAACTAAAACCAAAATAAAACTCTGAAAAAAACGGTAGTGTTAAAAGTTAAGCGAATAAAACAAATAAAATTCTTGGAAAACCTGTAGCCAATAATAAGAACTTTTAAAATAAAACAAAACAAAAACTCTTAAAATAAAAAAAAAAAGTGACAAATTTAATAAATAATACCATAAAAGAAGCTAGTTAATTGTTAATTAAAAACTTGAAAAAGAAAAAAAATAGTAACATCGTGGAAAAGTGAAAGTGCAAACTCATAGCATTAAAAAGCCTGGGCAAAGACAGAAAGAAAGCAGTAAAAATTCACAAGCAGAATCGAAGTGAGAAGGAAGTAAAAGTCACCAGGCTTCGAAATAGCCTGGGCAGCGTTGAAAACAGCCACAACAAAAATCTTAGCAACAATGACAACATTTTATCAACAAACAGCAATCTTTTACATCAATAGACGACAACATATAGTAGCAGCGATATCTACAACAATTATGACACCATCAACGACAATTAAGATAACATTTCTACTGTAAGTTAAAATATTTTATATTAATAACATAAAACGAATAAACTTTTAAATCCTGAAATTAAATAAGAAATTTTTGATAATCAAAAAAAAAAAAAAATTTTTTAAAATAAATAACATAACAATTTTAATAAAATTTTAAATAAGAAGTTTTGATAACCAAAAATTTGTTAATGAATAATATAAAACAAATTTTTAATAAATTAAAGGAAAATAAAATTTTTAATTAAATATGAAATTTTAATAATCAAAAGAAAAATTTAGTAACAAATAACATAAAACTTTGAATGAATTTCTAAAAACATTTTTTTTAATTTTTAAAAATCAAAAGAATTATTAATAATTTTAAAAATATCTTAAAACAATCTTTAGTTTTGTAATTCTATAAAGTTTCTTTTTTATTAACTCGAAAGTCTTTTCAATACAATAGAAAATTTTCTAAAATGGCTAATCAGAATAATTTAATAAGACCACCAATTTTAAATCCTTTACCAAATCCTAATCCCAACAATCCCGACCCAAATCCGATAAATATTCCTCAAATGGAAGCGGTCATAACAAATTTAGTTACCCGATTGTGTAGGGAACAATGTCGAAATTTGGTAGGGAATATGGTAAACCCCAGTCCGGATTTCATGTCAAGGGACCAGGAAATAGAGGAACAGTATAGGGAAAATCTTGGTGACCTCGACAAAGTACCAGACGTGGTACGCTGCCTGAGGGAATTTTCCGGTAATACGTCGGAATTTAGGTCGTGGAAAAAAAGCGTCGAGAGGTTCCTGAACCTCTACGAAACACAAAGAGGAACACCGAGGTATTTTGGAATCCTCAACGTAATCAGGAACAAAATAGTCGGAGCCGCAGATTCAGCGCTTGAATCCTATAATACACCCCTCTGCTGGCAGGCGATTTCACGTTGCCTGACACTACATTACGCAGATAAAAGGGACGTAAGTACCTTGGAATACCAGATGACAACTCTTATTCAAGGAAACTCAACGGTACAAGACTTCTATCGGGAAGTATATTCACATTTATCCCTGATCATAAATAACATCACCTGTATGACCATTGGCAGAGAGGCTATGGACACACTTATCCAAACATACAGGGACAAGGCACTGGATACCTTTATAAGAGGATTGAGAGGCGATCTCTCAAAACTCTTATGCATCCGAGAGCCAACTAGCCTACCCCAGGCACTCCACTTGTGCCTTAAACTACAAAACCAGAATTTCAGAACCGATCACGCCTTGAATAGAAATTCTCGAAACCCACAGACAATTTCTAAAAACCGGGGCTATGGAAACCCGGCACACTATGAATCGATAAAACCTTCTCCACAAACCCCACATATGACCCCAATACAATATCCTACCCAATACCAAAACCGGAAGCCAAACCCCTATCCAAACCAATACCCAACTCAACACAATACACCCCCACCAAGACCAATTGCACCAAACCACAACCGAGACCTGTGCCCATGGAAACCGATACCATCCAGACAAGAAACGTTAATTATATGAATCGACCAAGACCCAATGACAGATTCATGGGGAAGAGACCAATGGAACAATCTGCTTCTAACGCCCGGAAATTCCAAAGAAATTTTAATATTGAGACTACTAATAATGAAATCGAGGAAGAGGCCGAATATAACAACCAACTACAATCATATGAAGAGACGGAACGGCTACAACCATTCAACGAATACATCGATCGATATGAAGCACACGAGCCGGATAATCAACCAGAAGCAATTGCCGAGGAAGAATTTGCCGACATCCATTTTTTAGAATAAACGACTCGTCTTTGCCATACTTCGAAGCAAAGACGAAAGATGGCAGGATCCTGAAGATTTTAGTGGACACAGTATCAAATAAAAACTACATACAGACTCAACTTATAACATCGGCCAACCCTAACGAGAAAATTTTTTTTGCAAACTCCGCCGGAGGAAAGGTCTTAATATCCCATCACACCTTCATTAACCTCTTCGGACTAGAATCTACGAAATTGAAATTTTTTGCCCTACCAACTCTCAAGTCTTTTCACCCTATACTAGGGAACGACAGCCTAAAGGAACTTTCGGCCATTATTTATACAGCGGAAAGCCTGATGACCATCAAAGACAACATTAGAATAAAGTTAAAACAACAAGTTTCCGAAAGTGTGAATAATATTCTACAAAAATCAAACAACATCCCGGTAAGAACGGAGCATATGACGAAAGACCAGAAACTTGGAATAGAAAAACTGGTAACGGAATTTCCAAACCTTTTTGCTGAACCAAATGAACGATTAACTTACACAACCACAGTAAAAGGGGAAATAAAGACAACAACGGATAATCCCGTATACTCTAGATGCTATCCTTACCCGACACATCTTAGGGTAATAGTAGAACAACAAATCAAGGAATTGCTGGACCAAGGCATCATACGACCGTCAAAATCCCCATACAATTCACTAGTTTGGGTTGTACCCAAAAAAATGGACGCCTCAGGCATAAAAAAGTATCGAGTAGTAATCGACTACAGAAAACTTAATATGATAACTACCCCGGATCGATATCCCATACCCGAAATTAATGAGGTCCTTTCCCAATTGGGGAAAAATAATTTCTTTTCAGTGTTAGATTTGAAAAGCGGATTTCATCAAATCCCGCTAAGGGAAAAGGATATTGAAAAAACCGCATTTTCCATTAACAACGGAAAATACGAGTTTACCAGGTTACCGTTCGGATTAAAAAACGCACCCTCAATATTTCAACGTACTTTAGACGACATCTTAAGGGAACACATTGGAAGAATATGTTACGTCTATATTGGCGATATAATCATATTCGGAAAGGACGAGAAAACGCATTTCAAGAATATAAGGAAAATATTTAACACCCTGGAATCAGCTAATATGAAAGTACAACTCGACAAATGCGAATTCCTGAAACCAGAAGTGGAATTTTTAGGATTCCTAATTTCCACGTCGGGAATACGGGCGAATCCGAAAAAAGTAGAGGCGATAAATAACCTTCCCGTACCGAGGACTTTGAAGGATCTCAGATCTTTTCTGGGCATGTCAGGCTTTTATCGCCGCTTCGTTAGGGACTATGCCAAATTGGCAAAGCCCCTGACGGCTCTTTTAAGAGGGGAGGAGGGACGAATGTCCAAATTCACCTCTAGTAGAATAGCCGTCGACCTGAACGACGAAGCACTAGAAGCGTTTAACAAGATAAAGAGGACATTAATATCAAAAGACGTCATGCTGGCATACCCCGACTTTCGCAAGGAATTTCAACTAACGACAGATGCTTCAAATTACGCGATTGGCGCTGTACTAGAACAGGAAGGCTGACCAATTACGTTCATCTCGAGAACTTTAAATAAAGCCGAAGAACACTATGCCACAAACGAAAAGGAAATGCTGGCAATTGTGTGGGCCCTTAAAAGCCTAAAAAATTACCTTTACGGAGCTGCAAGAATAAAAATACTCACAGATCACCAACCACTGACGCACGCCTTGACGAGTAGCAACACTAATAGCAAACTCAGGCGATGGAAGGCTACATTGGAGGAGTACAATTATGTACTGCAATATAAACCCGGAAATACCAACGCGGTTGCGGATGCTCTATCCAGACTCCCACAGGAAATATGCGCGATGAACTCAACAGCGGCCACTCAACATAGTAACCAGAGCTCTCCCGGAAATTCTATCCAGTATACGGAAACACCGATAAATGCGTTTAAGAACCAGATTATTATAGAACAACATAATGTTTTATCATACGAGTTCCAGATAATCTTCCCAACCTATCACAGACACATAGTGTCAGAACCGCATCTTTCCAAGGAAAAGCTGGAAAAGATTCTTGAGAAATATCTTAACCCATCAGTGACGAATTGCGTAAAGACTTCAGACTCAATCCTGGGGAAAATGCAGGAAATATTCGCCAATCGGTTTCACAAATATAAAGTCCTTTATACAAGGAAAATGGTCTTCGATGTTCTTAACGAATCCGAACAAGAAGTGGAGATAATAAATGAGCACAACAGAGCCCATAGGAGCGCTGATGAGAACAAAGCACAGCTCCTGGAAAGGTACTATTTTCCACAGATGATGGCAAAGATAACAAAATTGTGCCGAATTTGTAAGGAAAACAAATATGACCGACATCCTAATGATATTTCTTTACAAGAGACTCCTATCCCTCAGTACCCCGGTCAAATAGTGCACATAGACATTTATATAACGGAGAGAACCTCAATTTTAACGGCAATCGATAAACTGACAAAATATGCGCAGGCAAGAATACTAAAGTCAAGGGCTACGGAAGATATAAAACAACCATTAGGGGAGATATTGCTAAATTTTGGTATGCCCGAATTAGTTGTAATGGACAACGAAAAATCTTTTAACTCTAAGGCGATAATATTTATGCTTGAAAATCAATTTAACTTAAAGGTATTCAGAATCCCACCATATGCCAGCACGGTCAATGGTCAGATTGAACGATTCCATTCTACCCTTTCCGAGATTATAAGATGCATAAAGGCGGAGGGAACTCAAAATGGTTTGTCCGAACTTCTGGATAAATCAATTTATGAGTATAATAATACGATTCATTCGACTTCGGGTAAGAAGCCTTTCGAGGTATTTTTCGGTAGGAAACTTTTCAATGATCCTATGGAATGGGAAAAGAGTAGGGTTCAGATGGTGGAAAATTTCAAGGATCAACAGCGGTCTACCTTGGAATATCATAATGCGGATAAAAGGGAGCCGAAAAACTACCGAGTGGGTGAACAAATCTTTGTGAGGGAAAACAGGAGATTAGGGACCAAATTGTCTAAAAATTATAAGAGGGAAATAGTGAAAGAAAATAGGCATACCACGATATTGACGGAAAGTGGAAGAGTTGTCCACAAAAACAATATTCGTAATTGAGTAGTTTCATTTATTTTCTCTTTTAGGACAATGATAGCTGCGGTAATAGGAGAAGTGAGGATATTGGATTTCACCAATTCGCAGATAGTGGCAATCGATACTGGTATTGCCAGACTTCAAACGGGCTCAATAAAATTAATACATGTTGTGGAACTCGATAATTACCAGAAGTTCATTAATGATATCAGGGAAACACTAAGGGCAAGAATTGATACATCCCATCCCCTACATCCTTTCCTCATCCATGAAATTTCCCAATTACAGAATAAATTGAATGCATTAAAACCTAGGCATAAGAGGTCCCTTAACTTCATTGGTTCGGCATGGAAATGGATTGCTGGTAATCCTGACCATGACGATTTTGAGATTATACAAAGTAAAATCAATAATTCTCTTAGAAATAATAATAAACAAGTTATTATAAATAAACTATCATTAGATAGAATGAATGAATTAACGGTGGAAATGAATCAAATAATCAAAGTCGTCCAAAATGACGAACGAACTCTCGGAAATTTGGAGATAACAAAATTAAAATATAAATTAGAAATTATAAAAGATGAAATAGTAAACCTACAATATGCTGTTCATTGGGCGAAAGTGGGTGTTATAAATTCGTTCATTCTGTCTCATGAAGAAATGGAAGTAGTAAAGAAAATTTTTGAAGATGAAAATGTCCCCTATTTAAATTTAGAAGAAATCTTAGAATTTGGTGAGATAAGAATAGCTTCCAACGGAAGTTCTCTAATCTATATTGTTAATATTCCAACCACATGTAATGAATCTTGTAATAAAATTTTAATAGAACCCGTAAAGATTGGTAAACTAGCTAGTAAGATTCAATTCAATGAGATTTTGGTATGTGACAGACAGTTATTTGGTTTGAAAAATAAATGTAAGAACTTAAATAGGTTTACAATATGCAAATATAGCGATATTGAGGATATCAGTGAAACTGAATGCCTCCCTAATTTAATACGCAGCAAACCTTCCAACTGCACATTGATAAATAATTCCCATATTGCCACCGTGCAGGAGATCCTTCCTGGGGCACTCCTTCTGAATCAATTTAACCCATTATTGCCCGCTACCCGAAAACGTGAACCGATTTCGCTGAAACTTTGCACAAAGTATTTTTTGGGTGCAACTAAGATATATTTAAAGTTTTGAGAAAATGGAACAATTGGTTTCTGAGATATGAGATGGTAAGTTTACTTACCAGTGGGCAGATATGTTAAGTGATTTTGGAATAATACAAGAATTTGATTTAAAGTTAAAATTCTTATTTTAGTAAAAGATATTTATTAAAAATTAAAAAATTCATTAAAAAGAACAAGTAAAATAAACATTTTGATTAAATTGTTTTACATTTTAAATTTTTGGTAGCTTTTAAATTTTAATCCAAGTGCTTTGAGTATAAAGAAAAGCATTTTTGATGCAACCGCACTTTGCATACTTGACATTCAAAAGGCGTATGAGTATGACAAATTACGCAACGTCTCGGGTTTCCAGAACATCTTAAAATACAATGAACTGTTGTGTTAAGGTTTGGCAATTTTTCTCTTAAATTTGATGAAGACATTGAAGGTTGTTCACTTGTGGGTGATCTTGTAAATGTAAGTAGTTCATTAACCACAGCTGCACGAAATTGTAGTTGCGATAATGGTTTTATTTGTTCAATTGTTGATACCAGCACATGCAGCTTCCATGCATTAACCATCATATTACCAAGCAAATTTATAAACAATGGCCACCACCATTTTTTGGATCGTACAGCAATCCGATAATTAGCCAACGCGTTGTCATGTAGATCAACTCCCCCCATATACTTGTTATATTGCCCAATAGCGCCAGGAACTTTTACGTTAATATGCGTTTTGGTTACGCGATCATAACGTTTTGTGTTTGATTTTGGATCCATGGCACCATGATTTGTAAGAACAGTGACAAGTGCATTGTCTCTCCACCGTATGGCCAACACTTCATTCGTCATATCAAAAAGAGCTGCACTTTCACCCTTGGTCATTTTTTCTGGCAATTGGGCTTTACCGATTCTATTGCATCGAACAGTTCCTGTTAAAATATCGAAATTCAAATACAACAGTTTTATATATAATAAAAGTAGCAAATTACCTGTAGCAAAAAAATTTTCTGTGCTTAGTAAACACATAAGGTGGTATGATGTGAAGAAGTTGTCAAAGTATATGGTATGACTCGATGGAGATTCTACAACTCTTAGCAAACTGAGAACAGTATCAGCTCCTAATCCAATGGACTTGTCATAATTTGATGACGATCCACCATACAGTTTTATATTGTACAGATATCCATTTGATGAAGTCAGACACCATGCCTTAAATCCAAAACGGATAGGTTTCCCTTTTATAAACATTTTACAGGAATGCCTTCCGAAATAGGGAATCATTTCCTCATCAATGGATAGATTGTGAGCGAATACTCCAAACTGTATAAAACGTTTGTTGCACAAGTCTACCATAGGTCTCACTTTGGCGAATTTGTCTGTTGGATCAATTTTAGTGTTATCAGCTAAATGAATGAATCGTTTTATCATTTCGGCGCGATTTCGTGGAAAAGCATTACGAATGATTCCAACACCAAAAGATGGATCATTTGACCAGCATAGTTTCCATTCTGGTAATTTATGATAGCCAGTAAAGAGCAAAAATCCAATAAAACGTTTTATATCATGCGACTCAACAATAAAAGGCACGTTGCACTGAGAGGCGTATATATTAGTTTGCTCAATAATCAAATGAAGCATTTCATCATCAAAAAAGAGATTAAATAGTTCAATTGGTGATTTTCCACTTAGTTTTTCAACAACATTACGAACACGTTCTTCTTCAACATCTACTGGTGTTTTATCAAATGATGAAATTCTTCTGGTCCATTTGGGTACATTAAATTCGTTTACAGATTTATATCGCTTTGTGGTAGGCTCCGCAATTTTATCATTTTCAGATTCGTCTTCTGATTCATATTCAAGCTCAACTGTGCCAGCAATATCCACATCTATGGCACCATTATCATTCATAACGTTATCATCAATTTGCTCTTCATCTGAAATTTCGTCTGCGTCAGGTGGAATATACACAACGTTGACATTTGAGGATGATGCAACCGCA
Source organism: Eustalomyia histrio (assembly GCA_949748255.1). Classification (NCBI taxonomy): domain Eukaryota; kingdom Metazoa; phylum Arthropoda; class Insecta; order Diptera; family Anthomyiidae; genus Eustalomyia; species Eustalomyia histrio. The sequence continues at coordinate 102,953,222 of OX456523.1, read as the reverse complement.
GCAATTTCTTCATTTTCATCTTCATCTTCCAAAATGGCAATTACTTCTTCAATTCTTAAATACTTTTTTGATGGCATTTTCGCAATAAAAAATAATTATTTCACTTTTAACACTCTTACACTTTTGTTACACATGAAAAGAAAAGCAAGACTAAAGTCTTGAAACAAAATATTTATTACAGCATGCTAACCTTGGGATAAAAAGGGAATTCCCCATTTTCAATTCGAATGAAATTTGAATTAACAAACCCAAGGCGAATCGACAACTAGGTGGCGTTACCACGTCAACACCATATACAAAAATTTAAAAACCAGGTATCGTTACCACGCCACCTGGTTGTTGTACACCATCTAGACAAATAAAAGACAAATTTTGTTTTCGGCGAATTGACTACGACGAATTGAATTCGCCGTTGCCCTCGCCTTATTTAATGCTCCTTGAACCAACCATAGCGAGCCAATAAGAAGTATTAAGCATACAGCGCTTAATGGCGGGTATATTGTGCTTTTGTTCGCGATTTTATTAAATCTTGCCTAATTTGCTATATGTTACTGCCCAATGGTAAGAAAAATTACCACAAGGATAATTGATGTTATTTCAAACATTTAGTCGAGGTAAATTAAATTGAATTATGTACATAATAAAAGTAGACTTAATGAGGGTTTTGAACCAGTGTGTAAAAAAAAATTAAATTTTTTTATAATATTTTTATAGTTGTTTTAAAATATGATCTTTTTTGGAGCTTGGCGAAAGTCCTTCCCAAACGCGAAAGGATAACAAAAAATAAATATCCTTCAAATTGTTTTCTTAAAACACATTAAGTTAAAGTATACACCAAAGAAAATTTAGTTTTTTTATATAATGTAGGTTTTACACGTGATTAAAGTGCTGGTAAGTTAAATTACCGCCTGGGCAATAATGGGTTAATGGTAAAATTCTCATTGGTCAAGAGCCATTTGATCTAAACGGTACTTTCCTCATAAACTTTCATAATGAAACAGTATCAGCGAACGGTAGGATTTTCTCAGCTTCGGAAATTAGATTTTCTAACCCTTTACCAGCCGTGGTACAACCAAGAGTGGTTAACCCACACGTGGAGGAGACTCTTACCTTGGAGTTGATCAGGGAAATGCACATCAATAATACCGAAGCAATAGAACTTCTGAACGTCGAAACTAAATTAGGTGATGCTATTGCCTACATCCTGGTGATTTCCACAGAATATTAATATGGTTTCAAACGAGTCTACTAAGCACCCCATAGAAAGAATTGGTCAGATACCTTATTTTTGATTGAGGACAATCAATCTAAAGGGGGAAGAGTTAACACAAATTAAGTTTTAAATTAATTATGAATACTCCCTCTTTCTTTTAATCTGCTGCGTTTGCTTATTGATAAACTTATTGAAGTTCATTTCACTTTTATGATTTTATTAATAACAAAACTGCTGACGATATGTCTGTGGTTTTGCAATTGTAATATTTTAAACAAATTATCTTATTCTTAAGAATTTTACCTTTTTCTAGAGTAAGCAAATTATTGATTATAAATTTATTTTTCTGACAATAAAAAAGACAGTTGTAGTCAAGTACTCAAAGAATCGTGTTGCTTTATTTAAAACATTAAATAAAATAACTTATATAAAAGGTGGTTAAATTTTAAGGGCCGATGATGAATGTGAACAACACCTAAACGTCAAGTGTTTTTCTGTATTTCATTTGACATTTCTCAATTTGAGACTAACTCAATTTGAACGATGGAAAGATACACAATCGAGCAACGCGTTAAAGTTATTCAGGCTTATTATGAAAATGTGCGTTCAAATCAAAATGCATTTCGTGCACCTCGTAATTTTTTTTATCGAAAAAATAGAAAATATCGTTACCCTTAAAATAACATTACCGCAATAATAGAAAATAACTTTACCCTTAAAATACCGATACGTTTTTTTATTACTTTTTATTGTTAATTTTGCGAACGCTTTTTGTATTGTTAACAGTATGGCAACACTTTTTTTTTAAGTAATGTCTACACAAGTTACGATCTTGTTTACTAGGTGTCTTCAAATGCAATACAATTGTTGTTCAAATACCATGGCATATTATATAAAAGTTAAAAAGAAGTTTTTAGTTTTTTGAAATTGTTTTTATTTAGAAATTCCAAGTTTTCTCAAAAATTATATGTTATAAAAAATCTCACCGATCAGTTCCAAAACATACAGAAATGTAGTTATTTTTTGCTCTTATTAAAAGTGCTGAAAAAATTACCTAACCAGGATTACGGCGTTCTCAAAATTTTTTTTAAAAATCTTCCCAGAAATGTCTAATATACTTCCTAAATTCCTATCCTTTCTAAAGTATCCCTATTGGGATACATATAAAAATATTTAAAAAAAATTATTTCCATTAGAAAAAGATCCAAATTTTTTTTTTTTAATGTGTGCGATAAATAAAAAAATTATAATCGTATGTAGCGTTTTGATACGAAAAAAACAAAATTTAAATTTTAGAAAAATCTTAACAATATTGCATGAAATCAAGAATTGTCAAGAATATACTCCACAAAAGTTCGAAGTTTTAAAGCACCTTGGTCTATAGTTGTAAAATTCTAAATACTCTATACTTGCACAACTCTACCATATTCCCACTTTTAAATAAAACTATTTAAAAAAAAATTTAGGATCTATTTAAGGGTTCCCCTTATTAGTAAACTTTAAACCCCCCAATTTCGTAAAAATATAAAAATCTTTGTAGAATTTTAAAAATGACAGGTTAAAGTTACGCGCTGTTAAAAAAATTTAAGTTCTATGTGTTCTTAATTCTTGACCCAATTTTTTTAAAAAATGAAAACAAAGAAACTTAAAATAGTTTGTAAGTCAAAATAACAGAAAATGCCATTTATAAGAAATGAAAGTTCATTTAAAACCCGGTCTACTTAATTTTCATTAAAACCAAATGACTTTTGTTATTTATTTTTAAATGTTGTTTAAACAACAGACACATCCGTAAGAAACGAATGATATAATCAGTAAAAATAAATGTTAAAATTTTACCTACCAATTTCTTAAAAAATAAATGATTTTATCATTTATTGAAATTGTTTCTGTTTTTGTATTTTTGCAAAATATAGCGTTATCTCTAAAATACCGATACCGAATCAACCGAAACATCGTTATCGTTAATATGTCGTTACCGAAATAATATAAAATATCGTTAACCTTAAAATAACGTTACCGAAATAATAGAAAATTGCGTTACCCCTACTGATAACCGCATTCCTTTCGGTTACCATCCATGTGTAAAACACATTTTTTCATGTAAAACCGTTATGTCTTAGTGTTAAAAATGAAACTGCTTAAAAAACAAAAAAATTTTTAATAATTTATTAATTTGAGATGATAAATTATTTCTAATAGTACAGAAAAAATTTCTCTTTTATTTGTACTAGTTTCACCTAAAAAATTCCATCATGTGTATTTGTACACACAATTTCTAAATTTAATTGCCAAAGATTTTCACAACAATTTACAAATAAATTTTATTTAAAAACTATTACTTAAGATAATTTTAGCTCTTGTAAACTCCCCAATATATTTTTATATAGTTGTATGTATATTTCTTTTATAAATTTTAGGATATGATAACAAATTGTTTCATATTTTTTACATTGTGTATATTTTTTCTTTTTTGGAAAGAAAAGTTAATTTTTATAAAATTTTTTAATAGAAATGTTAATTGTAGCCTTGTTTATCTACTAAATTGCTAATCTATTTCACACTGAAAGTTCAAAAGTTGTTTGCCATTTCTAAAAAGGAATTTAAAAACTTTTTGAAAGGTTATGAGTTAACTTCTTAAAAGGAAATAAGTGTCCGGTGTTTATATTTATAACAATCTCTCCAAATCCTCACTTTCAGCTTCGCTGGTAAATGAATCAGTATCCGTAAAATAATCATCACCAGGATTGCGACGACAGCAAACATGTCGATTGGTTTCATCATCACTCCAATGTTCAAATTCTTCTTTATGATGTTCCAAGAGCATAAATGATGGAAATAAACTATCACATCCACTGCAACTATAATAGGCGAAAATAACAATTGTATAAAAAGATGAATAAATTAATCCATCATTTAAATCATGATGAATTTTCTTTGTTACTTTTAATTTCTAATAATAATATTCATACCCAAAATGACGTTTCTTTTGCTGATGTGATGCCAGCTGTCTCTGACAATGAAATGCTCTATCACACACATTACATGTAAGAGATTCATCTGAAAAATAAAATGAAAAGTTTTGTGTAATTTCATAAGTAGACGATTAATGACTGAAATCAAAAACATTTTCTCCGAAGTTGTTTAACCAACATTAATTAATTAAAAAAATGTTTAGAAAGTTTTAATATCATATAACTAAGGTTAAGAAGTGGAAAAATATGCGATTAAGATTTAAAAAGTTCGCACACACTCATCGATTTCAATATTAGGTTTGTTTTTCCGAATTATATACATATCAGAGAACTGCAAAATCAACTTTTTTCTTTATTTAATATACACAAAAATTCTTGTTCACTTTTAATAATTCAACAAAATTCACTGTAGAATAAAATCAGCATCATGTTACTGAACACTGTTAAGTGATTACATTTGCATAAAACATAAACGACAGATGATTCACACTGATTCCAATTACGCGTTCAGTAACATGATGCTGATTTTATTCTACAGTGAATTTTGTTGAATTATTAAAAGTGAACAAGAATTTTTGTGTATGATTAAATCAAGAAAAAAGTTGATTTTGCAGTTCTCTGATACATATCTATGGATATCAACTTTTAAAGAAAACGACCATCTCTAGTTAGCTGACTTTTCTTTATTTTTTGTAAACAGATACATTCTGAACATTTGAATAGTGAGAGTATTCGAATAACGAATATGTTTTCTTTAATTAAATTCAATCAATTTTATTTGTGCAGCAATTTGAGAAATTTTGTGTAAAAGGCTTAAATGATATAATTGTGGTAGATTTTTGTAATTTGTTGTATAAAAAATACTGCATTCTACTTATTGGATGGATGACCCTTCGAAAAGTAATTTAATAACTGCAAACATAGTTTTTATGGTTAGAACAAGAGCCCCCTATTACCCGGTTTTACGGTCGATCTATACTTTTTTCCAAATGCACGTTTTTGAAACTTTTTTCTTTTAATTAAATAATAGAAAAAATGCTACAATTTATATAAATTTGATGTCAGAATTATGCAGATTATTTTTGCAAAAAACAGTGGCATTTTCATATACTTAATGTGTTCACCTAGTGAACAAAATGTACCAAATAGTACCAAAAGTGCCAACACTAACTCTTCCCACCGTATGACATTAGAAAAAACTTCAGCCATCTTCACCATCAACAGATAATAACATTGTTTTTTTATTCGTCAACAAGGCCGCATCGTTCGTTAAATTAATTTGAATTACAAAACCCTACTTACTAAATTTAAAAAAATTGTGTACGATCAATTTTCTAAATTGCTATAAACAAAACTGTTAAACATACAAACATATATATAAAAAAGTGTTAGTTAACCTTGAACTTGAAAGTGAACTGCATTAAGCGGGAACAAAACAGCAAAGGAAAATCAACAAAAAACAAAACACATTTATACATACATACATACACACAGAGAAGTATCATACGTTTATCAGCTCGGTAAGTGCATTTATGTATTTGTTACTTGTACAAATTTAATTGCAAAATAATTTATACTTACCTTAACCATTTTTTGCACCGCATACACCAAATTAACCCTTTTTACACCGAAACCCCTTATTTAACCCCTTTTATACCGTAAAAGCTGAATTAACCCTCTTAATACGGAGAACCCAAAAAAACAACTCGCTGAATTATAAAAAGAGTTTTTTAACCCATTTTGTACCACGGTTAACCCGCTTATCACAGCAAACCGCATTTTAACCCTCTTTTACCAATAAACCCATACAAATATCCTGAAAGTTTAGGAGCAGGCTCAGTTAGTCAAAACACCCTACCCACCCAAGAAGATTTAACCTCAATCAGAGTCTCACCCTGTGAAATACCCGTTTTTGATGGGGAATTCAAAAATTGGGCCACCTTTAGAGATTTGTTTAAGGCCATTATTATAGACAACAAGCGGAAAAGTGGCATCGAAAAGTTGTGCTACCTTAGGGAAAAAGTACGAAAGGGGGCGAAATCAATAGTCGATGACGCACCATCGACGAATGAAGGGTTTGATATCGCCTGGAGAGAATTAACTAAGGAATATGAGAACGTTCGCATGCAAGGGACCGATGCCAAAGCCATCTCTCCTCTAACAACACGATACCCAAACCAAAACCCAATTAGGAACCCAACCCAAAACCCAACTAGAACATCAACCCAGAACCCAAGATCAAATGAAAGAAGAGGCAATACTTTTCTCACAATAACCCACACACCTAGAAAGCAGACACATTTTGGTAAATCTCAAAATGAACGAAAAGTCTCAAACCCAACCCACCCACCCAAATACGATGGACCCGATGGCTCCATCTGCATGCTTTGCAGAAGCAATCATACTCTTAGGGAGTGTCGTAAGTTTACTTCTTTGGGATTTAACGAGAGAATAGATTTCGTTAAAAAGAACGGAATCTGTTACAATTGCTTGGCTGTTGGCCATGCAATTAAGGGTTGCCGCAGTACGTTTACGTGCAGGCAATGTGGTTATCACCATAATACCCTATTGCATAAACCCACTCCTGCCTCAAATACCCAAAACACCGGAAATAATGCAAATGATTTAGCTCAACAGTCGACGTCACGAAATGCGGCGCAGTCTTTCACAACGGTCACCCCTACGAATAAATCTTACCCCAGAAACAGGAAATTATTGGGAACAGCGATTCTAAATGTTGAGGTTAATGGCGAATTGTTTCCGGAAAGAGCGCTTATTGACCCAGCTTCAGATGACAGTTTCATCACAGACAACTTCAGGCGAAAGTTGCAAATACCCACCACACCCATATTTGCTGAGATCGCAGGGCTAGAGGACCTTGGTTCTACTCTATCTAAATAGTGCGATGTAATATTAAGATCTAACACCCAAAAAGATTTTAAAATGAACATGCAAGCGATTGTCGTGAAAGGAGTCTCCAGCCACTTACCCACCCATAGCGTTAACCCAAGTATCGCGAAGGATCTGGGCGATATTCAATAAGCTGACCCGAGGTTTTATGAGAGCCGACCAGTCGACATGTTAATCGGCAGCGAATATTATCCGAAGGTGTTCTTAACAGGTGTTAAGAACGGTTTTCTTGATACTCTCATCGCTCAGGAGACCAATTTCGGTTGGATATTAACGGGACCAGTTGATGAATCACGAGAAACCCAGACTGTCGTATCATTTTTCCACACAAGTACACTTGATAAGTGTCTAACTAAATTTTGGGAAATTGAAGAAATCCCATCAAAACCCATTAAGTCTTCCAAAGATTCTTTTTGCGAAGAACATTACACAAAAACAACCCTACGCTTACCCGATGGCCGTTATCAGGTAGATCTTCCGTTTCGAACCCAACAAATGGAGTTAGGAAACTCTCGCCATATAGCGATGGGGAACGAGAAGAATCTGATGAAGAAACCCGAGCTAAAGGAAGATTATGATAACGCGCTGCAAGAATATATTGACTTAGGTTCTTCAAATACTAATTATTATTTACCCCATCACGCTGTTGTAAAAATTGATCGTATTACGACAGAAGTTCGAGTTGTTTTTAATGCTTCGAGCAAAACAAACAGCCACGTTCGGAGTCAATTGCGCACCCTATTTGGCAATTCGAACTCTTTTAGAACTGGCTAAAGATGTTCAAACTACCCACCCAATGGCATCTCATATTTTGAGAAGCAATATGTATGTTGACGATGTTTTGGCTGGTGCTCATACCATTAATGACGCCAAAACAGCTCAACAAGAGTTGATCACAGTGCTGGACTCAGCCGGCTTTCCATTAAGAAAATGGATTTTAAATACTGCCGATCTTTTGAACACATTACCCGAAGTTCATCTACTCGATGTTGATCTACTAACCCTGCCAGAATCCAATAACGCGAAAACCCTTGGCATTCCATGGAATGCAAAAGAAGACGTATTTTTCTTCAATATACCCATGATCGAAAAAAGATCGGCATACACAAAGCGCATAGTTTTATCTGATATTGCGCGCTTATTTGACCCAGCTGGTTGGTTGGCGTCTATTATTATTTCTGCTAAGATTATTATGCAGCGAATATGGCAGGACAACACAGCCTGGGACGAATGTCTCAAACCCCTTACCCTAATGGGATGGCTAAAATTTTTACAATATTATGATAATATTGATAAAATTCGAATTCAAAGATCGATTTGTTACACACCCGAAGTCGATATTGAATTTCATGGCTTTTCAGATGCTTCTGAGAAAGCTTACTCAGCCGTTTTATACGCTCGAGTAACACCCATAGACGGACCTAGTTTCGTAACCCTACTCTTTGCAAAAACGAGAGTTGCACCCATCAAAGTTCTACCTTTACCCAAATTAGAACTTTGTGGTGCTGTGTTATTGGCTAATATGGTACACAATTTACTCATACAACTCGATTTACCGCAACATCGAACGCATTTTTAGACTTGCTTAGCTTAGCAAGCAACCAAGCTCTTGGAAGACATTTGTTGCAAACCGTGTTGCGACAATTTTGGAAACTGTCGGAGTCGAAAATTGGAGTCACGTCGTTTCGCATGATAAACCAGCAGATGTTGCCAGCCGTGGCTGTAACCCCGATGAGTTAGCAGTAGATTCCCTTTGGTGGAATGGACCTTCATGGTTGAAGGAACCCTCGTCAAAATGGCCAATAACAGTCCAAAAATTCGCAACTCAAGCTGAGGCAAAACCCACACAATCTTTTGCTATATCTGTGAATACCAACCCAGAGGGGACAGGGGACCCTGATATTCTGAGCAGATTTTCAAAGTGGTCTAAAGCTCTTCGAGTCATGTCATATGTTTATCGATTCTGTGATCGCGTTTCAGTTACCCGACATAATATCGCTCGCCATGAAAGAGTTGTTCCTGATCGTAGGAAAACGACTTCAGCCAATGACAGGTTTAATATTTTATTAGATCACCCAAGTATCACACTCGAGTCGCATGAAATAAACTCCACTAAAAATAGACCGATAATACTATGTCAGACCCAATACTTCACAGACGAATATAATTGCTTGAAAAAGAAAACCCCAATACCCAAAAAGAGTAGCCTACTTACCCTTACACCGTTTTTAGATTCTAAAAATATTCTTCGTGCAGATGGCCGATTAGCGAAATCTAATTGCTTAACTGATGATGAACGACATCCAGTTTTATTACCCAGGCCTTTATGGCAGCCTTCGCACGGTTTTTTTCGAGGCGGGGATGCCCTGCCGCCATTTACTCGGACAACGGTACGAACTTCGTTGGAGCTAGCCATTTATTAAAGAAGAAGCGGCAGGAATTTATTATGAACTTGAAGGGCTCTGCTACGTAAGCGAACAGTTTTCAAGATCTGATGTGGCACTTCATTCCGCCAGGAGCCCCACACATGGGAGGATTGTGGGAGGCAGGAGTCAAAAGCTATAAGTCCCACCTCAGAAAAATGAATACCTTCAAGTATACCTTTGAGGAGTTTGCTTCCCTTCTTGCTCGAATTGAGGGTTGTTTGAACTCTAGACCCCTTAGCCCGTCGAGCGAAAACTCTCAGGATCTTAACCCTTTAGCCCCAGGTCATTTCTTGATAGGTTCACCCTTATTAACCCCAGCCGAACCAGACCTTAGTAATGGAAACATTACATTGGCAAATAGGTGGCAGAAGCTCAGGATTCAGCACCATTACTTCTGCAGAAGATGGAAGGATGAGTAGCTAAAGGAGCTCCACAAGCGATACAAATGGAAAAACCCAAGGCGTCAACTTGATGTCGGTGACATTGTCGTTATCAAGCACGACAATCTACCGCCTAATGAATGGTCATTAGGACGGGTGACTAAGGTCTACCCCGGATCCGACGGCCGTACTAGAGTCGTGGACTTACACACTCCAACTGGAACGTTGACTAGGCCTATAACAAAAGTCGTGGTTCTACCCACAAACTAAACTAACCCTTTTATAGTACCCTTAACCCCATTTGTATCTTAAACCTTTAACACTACATACTCACCCAAAACTCACTCAGTACACTCAACTTACACACTAACCTCCATTATTCACCACATTATGCTAATTTCTTTACTTCATTTCATTTAGAAAATGGCTCCATACACCCAAACCCGAAACACAACACGTGCATCTAATGTCACCACCACCAGTAGACGAGCTTCACGAGTCAGCAGACGCCAAACGGCTACGAGCGCTCCAACCCAACCCAGAAGAGCCAGGCAGGAATCCACAGCACGGTCAAGCTCGCTCCGAAGCCGTCGTTTCTTTGGATGCGGCATATGCAAAGCCGACCACCGTGTTGTGACCTGCAAAAAGTTCTTGGATCAGAACTTGGCACAAAAGTATAAAACTGCGCTACAGTTACATTACTGTACAAATTGCCTGGCCAGGTGATTGCACCAACAAATCGCGTTGTCGTGTCTGCGGTTTAAACCATCACACCGTACTTCATGGCCACCAACGCGTTTTAAGAGATATACCCACCGATGCTCATGGGCCAAGGGCTACTCGTAGAGTAAACCCCAGGCAAGCTACAACGGCGCCATCTACCAGCTCAACCCTTGGAGTTCCGTCATACATAACCCGCACATTTGTTCCTACGGTCGAAGTCTACAGAATGACTGAGGATGGTTGTGTCTCTATTAGAGCAATTTTAAATCCCAGTTCGACGTCGTCTCTTATTGCAGCTGCGTTTGTGCGAGAAAACAAGTTAAAACCCTTTTCACTCGATGGAAAAAATTATGTGAAGCTTACCATCACACCCAACATGACATCGCTCATTAAATATGAGATGTGCTGGCTGGTTGCGAAGGATTTACCAAAAAACCCTTACACCATCCCATTTAATGAGTCCATAAAAGAAAAGTTTGGGCATCTTGCACTGGCAGATCAAAACTTTTACTCCAATGCCCCCGTGTCTATGGAAATTGGTGGCGACCTATACACAACTATTTTGAATACAAACACCATCACTATAGCGGGTGGATCTCTAATGGCCCAGGATTCCACTCTTGGGTGGCTCATAATGGGATCGTTCTCTGGATAATCTAACCCAATTATAATTAAAAGTATTTGTAAAAATTTACATACTCTACACACATTAATACCCATAAAGATTGAACCAATACTAAAGTCTATTTCTCGATTTCATTTACAGATACGTAAAGGCGGGGAGAATGTTCACCTAGTAAACAAAATGTACCAAATAGTACCAAGAGTGCCAACACTAACTCTTCCCACCGTATGACATTAGAAAAACTTCAGCCATCTTCACCATCACCACCGCATCGCTTGTGCAGTTAAAGTGAAAAAAAATACGAAAAAAGAGTTGACGTAGAAAATAAAAGTTATAAACTGAAAACTTAGTGATTAAACTTTAATGTTAAAAACTAATTCTAAAGCTTAATTCTATTGCTAACTTAAAGCTAATGTTAAACAATTTTAAAATACTGCTAAAAACTTAAAACTAGTGTTAAAAACTTAAATCTAATACTAAAAAACTTAACTCAAGTGTTGAAACGTAAATCGATTGTTAAAACTTAAATCTAAGGTTAAAACATTAACCAGTTCTTATATACAAATAGAAATTTATATTTAGACCCTAATTCCAAAACTGAATTGTGTAACCCAACCGTGAATTTGTAATCAAAGGCTAAATAAAAATATAATTTATAACGTTACCAACGCCATCTTTTCTTTGTATACATATAATTCCTTAAGGACTTGTACACAAGAATTAGCCATCTTGTTTCGCTCCATTTAACCCGTAAATATTCAAAATGCATGCCAGGTACAAAACATTCTAAATTTAAAAGCCAGTATCGGAATATTTTTGTTCCACAATTTAAAACGAAACTTACAGTCCAAGTTACGTCTAGATAATTTCTTCAAAATTTTAGTCCATTTTGAGCCAAGTCATAAAATCGCCGAACATGGGACCGCAGGACTTTTTAAATCTAAAAGCCAGTTTCTAAATATTTTTATGCACCATATGCTTTTTGCAACGTTTCACGTCAGAACTTCGTCTAGATTATTTCTGCGCATTATGATCCACGGCATAAAAACGCCATATGTGGGACTAAAAAGACCGTGGCATTTTCATATAAATGTATGAAAGTGAAGTAAAGCAACGCACAGTGGGTTCGATGGTACCCAAAGTGAAGATTAATTCATAGAAGCCTTAGTTTTAAAATATATTTTTTTATTGATGAGTTATTATGAGCAGATAAAAACACAGCATTTTAGAAAAAAAAGTTAAAATTTTTTTTTAACCCGTTAAGTGCATTATCGTTTTTTGGAGAAAATACCTTAGTTCACAGTTTATGCTGTAACTTTGGAATGAAGAGCGTTAAATTAATGAATTAAATTGGAAATTAAAGCAAACTTAATGTGCTATTAACAAAATGCAAATAATAATTTTATTATATGTATTTATATTAGTATAAATTTAATTTATAATAGAATTTTCATTTTTCACAAAATTTTATAAATGTACAAATTTTTTTCAAAAAAGTCACAAAAGAGAATATTATAATTTTTTATTAATGAATAATCATCTCATAAAGGAATAACGTTACTGACTGACTCACTCACCCATGAAATTTGGTACGAAGGTTCCCCCTCCGGCGTAGACATCCGCTAAGACGGGGGTTTTGCAAATTCCTACGGGGAGGGGTAAAAAGGGGGAAAAGCTCCCATTTCACGGCCTGCCCAAACCCCTTTATCTAGAAACCTGAAATTTTAAATATGCTTTCCAGGGAGTATGTGCTAACTCCTTGATAAGATATATTTTAGATTTTTGGCCAGTGACTTTGTAAAAATGTGGGTTTAAAGGGCGAAAAGTCTACCGCTTAACGGCCTGCCCAAACCGTTGGAGCTAAGAAGTTGAAATTTGTCATGCAGGCTCCTTCTCCAGTGTAGATAACAGCTAAGCAGGATTTTTGGAAAATCCAACGGGGAGGAGCATAATAGGGCAAAATTCTCCCCCTCAACGGCCTTCTCAAACCGTTGGACATGGGAAGATGATATTTGGTATGCAGGCTCCTTCTCCAGTGTAGATAACAGATAAGACGTGATTTTTGAAAAACCAAACGGGGAGGGGCAGAAAATGGTAAAATTCACCCCCTTCACGCCCTTCCCAAACCATTGGACATGGGAAGTTGATATTTGGTATGTAGGCTCCTTCTCCAGTGTAGATAAAAGACAAGACCTGATTTTTGAGAAATCAAACGGGGAGGGGCAGAAAAGGGTTAAATATGCGCAAATCTGCAAATTTGCAAAAGTAAAAATTTGCAAAAGTGAAAATATGTAAATTTTCAAAAGTGGGAAATTGAAACTTGGCATGCAGACTCCTTCTCCAGTGTAGATAACAGGTTAGACGTAATTTTTGAAAAATCAAACGGGGAGGGGCAGAAAAGGGTGAGATTCTCCCCTTTAAAGGACTGCCGAAACCGTTACAGCTGGAAGGTTGAAATTGTTGTATATTTGACCCGCCTGAGATGTAGGCATCCACCCAGGTAGGGAAAATCTCTCCCTCAACGGCCTGCTCACACAAAAATATCAAACTACCTGACATTTTAAACGTGTATGGAGTACGGACTTACTGATAAGCTACATTTTAGAATTTTAGCCAGGGACGTGGTAAAAATGGGGTTCAAAAGGATAAAATATCTTCCCTTTAACAGGTTGGTGAAACCGGTGGACCTAGTAAGTTGCAATTTGGTATGCAGGCTCCTTCTTCAGTTTAGATAATAGCTAAGATGTCAATTTTGGAAAATCCAACGACTTCCCAAAACCGCTCCAGCGTAGACATCAAACCAAGTTGGATTTTCGGAAATTCCTACTGGGAGGAGTAATGAGGGGAAAATTCACCCCCGAACGGCCTGCCCAAACTGCTGAAACTAGAAAGCTAAAATTTGGTATGCAGGTTCCTTCTTCAGTGTAGATAACAGATAAGACGTGACTTTTGGAAAATCTAACGGAGGGGCAAAATAGCGAAAATTCTTCCCTAAACGGCCTGTCAAAACCACTTGAGGTAGGAAGTTAAAATTTGGTACATAGATTCCTCCTCCAATGTAAATGTGCAAAATTTGCAAAAGTGGAAATATGCAAATTTTCAAGTGCAAATGTGCAAATTAACAAATGTGTAAATGTAAAAATTTACATTACATAGAAATTTGCATAAGTGCAAAAGTTCAAATGTGAAAATATTCAAATTTGCTAGATTGCAAATGTGCAAAAGTGACCATTTGATTCTTTGATGGATTGATGGTTTGATAGATTGATGGTCTGATGGATCGATGGTAATGTACACCGAAATTTCTGGGCTTGGAAACAATACAGTTTCAGCAAATTATTCGTGCTCGATCATAGTAAAATCAGTCACAACTGCTTTTACAGCACCAATTGACGTCGTTGTTATTCCTTGTATAACATCATGCCATCCACAACAACAAATAGATACATCGAATTGGCAGTTTCCAGCAAACATTAGATTAGCTGATGCTAATTTCCACACTCCAGGTCCAGTTGACCTTCTTATTGGAGCTGATTTCTTTTGGGACTTGTTAATGGTTGGTAGAATACGAATAGAAAATCAACCATATTTTATTAAAACTAAGCTTGACAGGTTCAGCTGTTACTTCTAATTCGCCGCAACCATCTGTGTCTTCTTTGACATCACCATCAAATGTCAGCACGATTGCTTTAACCTCGCCCTTGCTTCAACCGCCATCTGTAAAGACTCATATTTTAACTACTTTGTCGCCATTGGAATCAACTCAAGTAAAAGCTTTTGAGTTAACAACTAATACACAACAACCAACATCACATTTAACAGCATCATCAAATTCGCCTCAAAGCTCATCTGTTAACATTCATTCGGCATCAGCATATATACCATGTTACGTTGATATGACGTCACACAATAAAGACAACGTTTGTTTACAAAATGCATCAGCTGATCGTAGTGGTTTAGTCTGTGGTAAGAAAAAACTAAAAAATCGTTTGCTGCAATTTCTAGTGAACCACTCTTAGATGCTAGAAAATTTTGGCTATTGTACGGTTGCCCTTCAAGTCTAATCCAGCTGCACTAGGGCAGTCATTTGAAACTGCTATTCGGAGATTTTCATACTTAGAATCAAAGTTTTCGCGTGATGGTAATACAATAAAGAGTACAGAATGTTTATGGGAGAATATTTACACTTAAATCACATGGCTCCAGCAACACCCGACCAGAAAACCGGTTATTTCATACCGCACCATTGCGTTATAAAACCCGATAATTCTACAACTCGTCTGAGAGTCGTGTTTAACGCGGCTTGTCGCACAACGTCTGGAAAGTCGTTAAATGATGTCTTATGCGTAGGGCCAACACTACAAGATGATATATTTTGTATGCTAAATCGGTTTAGATATCACAAATATGTGCTTGTGGCAGATATAGCAAAAATGTACCGGCAAGTTTTAGTACACGATGAAGATACACGATGGCAGTGCATTTTATGGCGAAACGAACAATCATCGCCACTCGTTACATACAAACTACAAACATTAACATATGGTACCGGCTGTGCCCCTTACTTGGCCGTAAAATGTTTACAAGAACTTGCTCATGATCACTCTGACATATACCCAATTGGCGCTAAGGTCACTTTAAATGATTTTTTCGTAGATACCTTAATGACCGGGGGAAATCGTGTGAATGAAGTCATCGAAATAAAACGCCAAGTGGTAGAATTATTGGGGTACGGTAGTTTTCCGCTACGTAAATTTGCTTCAAACAATGAAATTATTTTGGATAGAGTTTCCGAAGAAGATAAAGAAGATTTAGTACAGCTGGACGACATGCTTTATATCAAAACGCTTGGATTGAGGTGGTCACCGAAAGAAGATTTTTTCAGTTTTTCATACACACCGCAGCAAAAAAGCTTCAAAATAACAAAACGAACAATACTAGCTCATACTGCTGCCTTTTTTGACCCATTGGGGTTAATAAATCCAATTATTGTAAGAGCCAAAATTCTACTACAAAGTCTATGGAGACTTAAACTACACTGGGATGAAAGTGTGCCACAAGATGTTTTTTCTGAATGGGGGCATATCCGTACTCAACTCACATGCCTAACCAATATTAAAATTCCCAGGTTTGTGTCGTTTAATTCATTTTCTAATATTCATGCATTTGCAGATGCAAGTAAAAAGGCTTATGGAGCATGTGTTTACGTGGTAACTAAGTCATCAAATGACACGACATCATCACTTATATGTGCAAAATCCAGAGTGGCACCTGCGAAGGAGATTTCCCTTCCCGGACTAGAACTATGTGCGGCATTATTATGCGCGATTCTCGTGAAATCCGTTCGAAATTGCTTTCCTCAACAACCGAATACAACAGTTTGTTGGTCGGACTCCACCATCACCTTGGCATGGATTGCAGGAGAGGCTCATGGGCGTCCTACATTTGTGGCCAACAGAATAACCAAGATTCAAAAACTTTCTGAGCAGATAAAATGCCGTCACGTCCCATCTGAACAAAACCCTGCAGATTTGCTATCTAGAGGTGCTACTGTTAGCGGTATCACAGACAATGATTTGTGGTTTAAAGGGCCGCACTTTATACAAGAAGATGAGTCGCAATGGCCACGGTTTATCACACCCACAGCTGATTCACAAGAATGTACCGTCACTTTAGCAACGCAAGTAGCAGTTAAAGTTACATCAAAGAATATGCTAGAAAGCCACAAATTTATAAATAGTTGTATATGTTTAAAGATTTATAATATTTAGTTGTACCTCCAAGATTAATCCCGGAACCGTCACAGTTGAGAAATGAACAGTGCCCTAATAACCTGTTGCAGAGTTGTGCAAAGATCATGTTTTTCTGTTGAAGTAAAACAACTTAAATTCAAAATTAATTCATTTATCGCCGTTTCTAAATGACGGTTTAATTCGTGTTGGAGGGCGATTAAAAAACTCGTCATTATCTTTTTCTGCCAAGCACCCTATTTCGTTGCCTAGTTATCATCCGTTTGTAAAAACATTAATTGTATATCATCACAGAAAGCACCTTCATGCAGGTGTACTTTCGCTTCACAACATTTTACGAGAGCAGTTCTGGATAATAAATGGAAGAAATGTAATCAAACAAATAATACACGCGTGTGTATTATGCTACAGATATCGCCCAATAACAGAAAATCAATTAATGGGGTCACTTCCATTTGATCGCGTAGAACCTTCTTCACCATTCCAAATTTGTGGAGTCGATTATTGTGGACCATTTCAAATCACACAAAAAATTCGTGGTCGATTGCCGATAAAGGAATACATATTGCTCTTCATATGTTTTTCAACCAAGGCCGTGCACATGGAATTGGTACCAGATTTAACAACAACATCATTTATTGCTGCATTAAAGAGATTTATTGCAAGAAAAGGCCGATGTTCAACAATTTATTCCGACAATGCCACAAACTTCATTGGCGCTAACCGAGAATTAAGGGCATTGTTAAAAGACTTTTTGTCAGATCAACATAACACAGCTGTTCGTGAAGCTTGCCAGCAGGATGGAATATCGTGGAAATTTATTCCTCCTCGCTCACTCCACTTCGGTGGCTTATGAGAGAGTGGGGTTAAACAAGCTAAGCATTACACCGGGCGATTGGTAACTATACTTTAACTTACGATAAATTGAATACTATAGTTTGTCAAGCAGAGGCCATAATAAACAGTCGCCCTCTAACACCCCAATCAAGCGAGCCAAACGATTAAAGACCTTAAACGCCAGCCCACTTCTTAATTGGTCGCCCGTTAACTGCTTTGCCGGAACCCAATTTGTACACCGTTAATCCCGCATCTCTGAAAAGCTACAAACTAATAGAGTGGATACAACAACATTTCTGGGAGCATTGGCGAAAAGAATACCTGAACTGTTTGCAACAAAAAACAAAGGGGTCAGTTAAAAGACCCAAAATTGAAGTCGATGATTTTGTTCTGCTCAAAAAGGACAACATTCCCTCGCTCAAATGGTCCTTGCTAGGGTTTTTGAAGTTAATCCAGGTAATGACGGTGCAGTTCGTGTGCAACCGTTAAGTCAAATGAAGGTGTATTTAAAAGAGCTATTACTAAATTATGTAAACTCCCTCTTGAACAGTAAAATTAAATGTTGAAAGCTGAACTTTCAAGGGGGGGGTGAATGTTAGGGTTTTGTCATTAATGTTTAAATTTCCTATCGGGTATTAGTTGTTTGTCAAATCGCATTCCTTTTGACAACAACAATTGTACTATCATGCAATATAGTCAGTTACTGTAATGCAAAGAAAACATTTATTTCTTGTTCTTTGTTATGACCGTTGGTCGCTACAAACAGTTGCTTTTACTAAAGAAATTGTAGTTTTTGACAAACAGTTAATTCTCTGCTAAAACAATTATAAACTTTTCTATAAGAGTCACTTGGCTTGCATCATTCAAATAAATAAGAACAGAACCAGTGATCTTGTGTATAAAAATTATACAATTTTGTTAAACTTATAATAAAAGTGAATTTTGTTAGAACAAAAATTACACACAAAGGTGTTTTATTTTCGCGCACTGAAAATAGGTAACATCTTAACATTAAACCTTGCAATACGTTTTTTTTTTTGCTTTGTAGACAGGAAAAAGCTCCTGTCTTCTCCACTGCTTTCCAACATGCGTTTAACATTGATTCTATCAATTCTGAAAGCGCCAATCCAGTATGTTTGATACAGTCTTTAATAGAAAATTTCTTCCACGCATCTGCGACTTTTAACTTTTCATCCTTCATTAGTTTATCTAAAAACTATCTGAATCTTTGCTTTACATAGTAGATGTTAAAAGTCACAATGATTCCTTGATCCAGCGGCTGTATTAACGATGTTGTATTTAGAGGTAGAAAACAAAATTGGATATTTGGGTGCTCTAAATTCGGATGACCTGGAGCATTGTCTATAATCAACAGAACTTTAAAATCAAGGCCCTTATCGCTCATATAGCGCTGAATTGTTACCCAGGGCTCTTTATTAGCTGCCCAGTTAACGGGTAACGAGTCCATATTTACCCCTTCATCCATCGTGGTCTTAGAGCTCGATTTACAAGTGAGGGTTTTAACATACGATTTCCTGAAGCGTTGGAGCAGAATAAAAAGGTCACACGATCTTTGGCTACTTTAAACCCACTAGCGGTTTTCTGGGTTTTAGCTACATATGTTCGACTGAGCACTCGTTTCCAGAAAAGGCTTGTTTCATTCGCATTCCACACCTGATCTGGAGTGTAGCCATCAACTTCAATAATTTTAGCCAGTTTTGCAGGAAATTCTTTAGCTGCCGGCGCATTAGCAGATGCTATTTGCCCTTAATTTTAATTTTATGAAGCGCGTGTCTTTGCAGAAAACCTGTCGCAAGTACTCCATGCTCCTTCCGTTGTCAGCATCACATCTACCACAGTTAAAAGGTCCATCTCCCGTTTTCATCTCCTTTCCAGTATTTTTGCTGTTTTATCATCAATTATTTTCTTGCCTTTTTTTATTTCAGATACTAATTTCGTAGTATTTATTGTTCCATTATTTTCGGACGCTATTGTTTCCAAATCGTTCCATATTTCACTCCTTTCCCTTACTTGGAGGTTTATAGGGGTATTCCAGCAAAAACTAGAGCTGCACTTGTGGATACAGTTCTGTACGCAGATGTTATCCGCAAATCACTTATTCTCTTGGGTTTTTTGCAACACTTTGTCTATGCCAATTCTACTCTTCTCCGATGCAAAAACCGCGGATGCATATAGTAGCTGTGAGTATATTATGCTGTTTATTTATCTTCTGTTTGACTCCTTTGGACATCTTAAATTCAGTAATATAAGTAATAAAATTATTGCCATTCTTAACGCCTTGTCACGCACATTTACTACATGTTCGCTGGATGTAAGTTATCTATTCAATTGTACACCCAAGTAGCGAAGACTTCGACCAAATGTAACCAGACTGTTCCGTATCCAAGTAGCGAAGACTTCGATTAAATCTAACCAGACTGTTCCGTATTCTTATGTTCGGTATTCTGTATGATCTTCGATCCGTGATCAGGATATCCTCTGTTTTAAAAGCAGCTAGCTCCAATCCATATTTTCTTAACCATCTATCACATCTACCTAGACTATCGTTGGCCGAGATCTCGAATAAATCCGGTAAAAGTTGTGATATTACTAATGCAATACCATCGGCGAAACCTATTTATTTTGCATGTTCAGTAATCCGTCATACATCACGTTCTACAGAAAAGGTCCTAGGACCGACCCCTGTGGAACTTCAGCTGTTACGCCGTAAGCCTCTAGCTCTTTAAATACTTGAGCGCATCCAAAATTGCCTTCCGTATCAAATGAATTCTTGACATACAGTGTTATAATAGCACGTAATTTCAGCTTACTTTTAGCCTCTGACGCGATTGTGATGACCTCGCTTATTACGTCTACTGTGCACTGGCCTCTCCGAAAGCCATATTGTTGTGGAGAGAGTCCACGTTTGTCGTCTATTTCCCTCCCCAATCATACCAACTTTCATGCAATCATACCAACTTTCATGCATGTTCAGTGATTTATCACACCCAAAAAAAAAAAGACATAAACTAAAATGTAATCAAAAATTTCCTTCAAAATAGTTTATAAATTGTCCTCAATTTAAGTAAAATTTTATTAAAACATAGAAAAATTTTCTTAAAAAGAATAAAAATTCCTAAGTTTGAGGAAAAACGAAATAGTTTTTATACTCAGAAATAGTTCATATTTTTCCTAAGTAATATTTCTTGATTTTAGGATAAAAAACAAGTCAATTAAATAAAAATTTATTAATTTCAAGAAAAAACATCTAAGTTGTAAGAAAATTGCATACTCCAATGTAATAAAATTAAGTTTAGTTCAAAAAAAAAATTTTTTTTGGACATAATTTACTCCCATATAGTTCAAAAAATGTGTCTAACTTAATTCGAGAAAGTACTTGAACTTAATGTGTGTTCATTTTTTGTTCGCGAGTAGTAAAATTAACAAAATTTTAGAAAGCCATTTCCAAATTCAGTTTTTAAGTATACCACATTCTAATTTTGAAGAATTGTTTTCTAAAAATTAGTTCAGACAATAAAAAACAAAAAGTAATAAATTTGTTCCTATGTAATAATAAAACTTTAATTGATTTTAGAAAATGATTAACTATTTCTAAGGAAAATTTTTATGCAACTTTGTTTATATAAATTTTAATAAAACATTCTTTTTATTATGCGCAATTCTCGTGAAATCCGTTCGAAATTGCTTTCCTCAACAACCGAATACAACAGTTTGTTGGTCGGACTCCACCATCACCTTGGCATGGATTGCAGGAGAGGCTCATGGGCGTCCTACATTTGTGGCCAACAGAATAACCAAGATTCAAAAACTTTCTGAGCAGATAAAATGCCGTCACGTCCCATCTGAACAAAACCCTGCAGATTTGCTATCTAGAGGTGCTACTGTTAGCGGTATCACAGACAATGATTTGTGGTTTAAAGGGCCGCACTTTATACAAGAAGATGAGTCGCAATGGCCACGGTTTATCACACCCACAGCTGATTCACAAGAATGTACCGTCACTTTAGCAACGCAAGTAGCAGTTAAAGTTACATCAAAGAATATGCTAGAAAGCCACAAATTTATAAATAGTTGTATATGTTTAAAGATTTATAATATTTAGTTGTACCTCCAAGATTAATCCCGGAACCGTCACAGTTGAGAAATGAACAGTGCCCTAATAACCTGTTGCAGAGTTGTGCAAAGATCATGTTTTTCTGTTGAAGTAAAACAACTTAAATTCAAAATTAATTCATTTATCGCCGTTTCTAAATGACGGTTTAATTCGTGTTGGAGGGCGATTAAAAAACTCGTCATTATCTTTTTCGGCCAAGCACCCTATTTCGTTGCCTAGTTATCATCCGTTTGTAAAAACATTAATTGTATATCATCACAGAAAGCACCTTCATGCAGGTGTACTTTCGCTTCACAACATTTTACGAGAGCAGTTCTGGATAATAAATGGAAGAAATGTAATCAAACAAATAATACACGCGTGTGTATTATGCTACAGATATCGCCCAATAACAGAAAATCAATTAATGGGGTCACTTCCATTTGATCGCGTAGAACCTTCTTCACCATTCCAAATTTGTGGAGTCGATTATTGTGGACCATTTCAAATCACACAAAAAATTCGTGGTCGATTGCCGATAAAGGAATACATATTGCTCTTCATATGTTTTTCAACCAAGGCCGTGCACATGGAATTGGTACCAGATTTAACAACAACATCATTTATTGCTGCATTAAAGAGATTTATTGCAAGAAAAGACCGATGTTCAACAATTTATTCCGACAATGCCACAAACTTCATTGGCGCTAACCGAGAATTAAGGGCATTGTTAAAAGACTTTTTGTCAGATCAACATAACACAGCTGTTCGTGAAGCTTGCCAGCAGGATGGAATATCGTGGAAATTTATTCCTCCTCGCTCACTCCACTTCGGTGGCTTATGAGAGAGTGGGGTTAAACAAGCTAAGCATTACACCGGGCGATTGGTAACTATACTTTAACTTACGATAAATTGAATACTATAGTTTGTCAAGCAGAGGCCATAATAAACAGTCGCCCTCTAACACCCCAATCAAGCGAGCCAAACGATTTAAGACCTTTAACGCCAGCCCACTTCTTAATTGGTCGCCCGTTAACTGCTTTGCCGGAACCAAATTTGTACACCGTAAATCCCGCATCTCTGAAAAGCTACAAACTAATAGAGTGGATACAACAACATTTCTGGGAGCGTTGGCGAAAAGAATACCTGAACTGTTTGCAACAAAAAACAAAGGGGTCAGTTAAAAGACCCAAAATTGAAGTCGATGATTTTGTTCTGCTCAAAAAGGACAACATTCCCTCGCTCAAATGGTCCTTGCTAGAGTTTTTGAAGTTAATCCAGGTAATGACGGTGCAGTTCGTGTTGCAACCGTTAAGTCAAATGAAGGTGTATTTAAAAGAGCTATTACTAAATTATGTAAACTCCCTCTTGAACAGTAAAATTAAACGTTGAAAGCTGAACTTTCAAGGGGGGGGGGGGGGTGAATGTTAGGGTTTTGTCATTAATGTTTAAATTTCCTATCGGGTATTAGTTGTTTGTCAAATCGCATTCCTTTTGACAACAACAATTGCACTATCATGCAATATAGTCAGTTACTGTAATGCAAAGAAAACATTTATTTCTTGTTCTTTGTTATGACCGTTGGTCGCTACAAACAGTTGCTTTTACTAAAGAAATTGTAGTTTTTGACAAACAGTTAATTCTCTGCTAAAACAATTATAAACTTTTCTATAAGAGTCACTTGGCTTGCATCATTCAAATAAATAAGAACAGAACCAGTGATCTTGTGTATAAAAATTATACAATTTTGTTAAACTTATAATAAAAGTGAATTTTGTTAGAACAAAAATTACACACAAAGGTGTTTTATTTTCGCGCACTGAAAATAGGTAACATCTTAACATTAAACCTTGCAATACGTTTTTTTTTTTTGCTTTGTAGACAGGAAAAAGCTCCTGTCTTCTCCACTGCTTTCCAACATGCGTTTAACATTGATTCTATCAATTCTGAAAGCGCCAATCCAGTATGTTTGATACAGTCTTTAATAGAAAATTTCTTCCACGCATCTGCGACTTTTAACTTTTCATCCTTCATTAATTTATCTAAAAACTATCTGAATGTTTGCTTTACATAGTAGATGTTAAAAGTCACAATGATTCCTTGATCCAGCGGCTGTATTAACGATGTTGTATTTAGAGGTAGAAAACAAAATTGGATATTTGGGTGCTCTAAATTCGGATGACCTGGAGCATTGTCTATAATCAACAGAACTTTAAAATCAAGGCCCTTATCGCTCATATAGCGCCGAACTTTCGGTAAAAAATATTTAAGAAACCATTCCGTAAACAGCTGAATTGTTACCCAGGGCTCTTTATTAGCTGCCCAGTTAACGGGTAACGAGTCCATATTTACCCCTTCATCCATCGTGGTCTTAGAGCTCGATTTACAAGTGAGGGTTTTAACATACGATTTCCTGAAGCGTTGGAGCAGAATAAAAAGGTCACACGATCTTTGGCTACTTTAAACCCACTAGCGGTTTTCTGGGTTTTAGCTACATATGTTCGACTGAGCACTCGTTTCCAGAAAAGGCTTGTTTCATTCGCATTCCACACCTGATCTGGAGTGTAGCCATCAACTTCAATAATTTTAGCCAGTTTTGCAGGAAATTCTTTAGCTGCCGGCGCATTAGCAGATGCTATTTGCCCTTAATTTTAATTTTATGAAGCGCGTGTCTTTGCAGAAAACCTGTCGCAAGTACTCCATGCTCCTTCCGTTGTCAGCATCACATCTACCACAGTTAAAAGGTCCATCTCCCGTTTTCATCTCCTTTCCAGTATTTTTGCTTTTTTATCATCAATTATTTTCTTGCCTTTTTTTATTTCAGATACTAATTTCGTAGTATTTATTGTTCCATTATTTTCGGACGCTATTGTTTCCAAATCGTTCCATATTTCACTCCTTTCCCTTACTTGGAGGTTTATAGGGGTATTCCAGCAAAAACTAGAGCTGCACTTGTGGATACAGTTCTGTACGCAGATGTTATCCGCAAATCACTTATTCTCTTGGGTTTTTTGCAACACTTTGTCTATGCCAATTCTACTCTTCTCCGATGCAAAAACCGCGGATGCATATAGTAGCTGTGAGTATATTATGCTGTTTATTTATCTTCTGTTTGACTCCTTTGGACATCTTAAATTCAGTAATATAAGTAATAAAATTATTGCCATTCTTAACGCCTTGTCACGCACATTTACTACATGTTCGCTGGATGTAAGTTATCTATTCAATTGTACACCCAAGTAGCGAAGACTTCGACCAAATGTAACCAGACTGTTCCGTATCCAAGTAGCGAAGACTTCGATTAAATCTAACCAGACTGTTCCGTATTCTTATGTTCGGTATTCTGTATGATCTTCGATCCGTGATCAGGATATCCTCTGTTTTAAAAGCAGCTAGCTCCAATCCATATTTTCTTAACCATCTATCACATCTACCTAGACTATCGTTGGCCGAGATCTCGAATAAATCCGGTAAAAGTTGTGATATTACTAATGCAATATCATCGGCGAAACCTATTTATTTTGCATGTTCAGTAATCCGTCATACATCACGTTCTACAGAAAAGGTCCTAGGACCGACCCCTGTGGAACTTCAGCTGTTACGCCGTAAGCCTCTAGCTCTTTAAATACTTGAGCGCATCCAAAATTGCCTTCCGTATCAAATGAATTCTTGACATACAGTGTTATAATAGCACGTAATTTCAGCTTACTTTTAGCCTCTGACGCGATTGTGATGACCTCGCTTATTACGTCTACTGTGCACTGGCCTCTCCGAAAGCCATATTGTTGTGGAGAGAGTCCACGTTTGTCGTCTATTTCCCTCCCCAATCATACCAACTTTCATGCAATCATACCAACTTTCATGCATGTTCAGTGGTTTATCACACCCAAAAAAAAAAAGACATAAACTAAAATGTAATCAAAAATTTCCTTCAAAATAGTTTATAAATTGTCCTCAATTTAAGTAAAATTTTATTAAAACAGAAAAATTTTCTTAAAAAGAATAAAAATTCCTAAGTTTGAGGAAAAACGAAATAGTTTTTATACTCAGAAATAGTTCATATTTTTCCTAAGTAATATTTCTTGATTTTAGGATAAAAAACAAGTCAATTAAATAAAAATTTATTAATTTCAAGAAAAAACATCTAAGTTGTAAGAAAATTGCATACTCCAATGTAATAAAATTAAGTTTAGTTCAAAAAAAAAATTTTTTTTTGACATAATTTACTCCCATATAGTTCAAAAAATGTGTCTAACTTAATTCGAGAAAGTACTTGAACTTAATGTGTGTTCATTTTTTGTTCGCGAGTAGTAAAATTAACAAAATTTTAGAAAGCCATTTCCAAATTCAGTTTTTAAGTATACCACATTCTAATTTTGAAGAATTGTTTTCTAAAAATTAGTTCAGACAATAAAAAACAAAAAGTAATAAATTTGTTCCTATGTAATAATAAAACTTTACTTGATTTTAGAAAATGATTAACTATTTCTAAGGAAAATTTTTATGCAACTTTGTTTAGATAAATTTTAATAAAATATTCTTTTTTTCAAGTAAAAGTTTTCAAATTTTTAAAAAATAATACAATTTGGTATAGGATTTTTTTTTGTTGGAAAACGTTTAAATTATTTTTAATATTCTATTCCAAAAAAAAAACAATCAATTAAAAACAAACCAGTTAGTTTTCCTAATTTTTAAGAAAAAATATTATTAAATAAAAGATATTAAAGTAACCATTTAAAAAAAAAACTATCGTGCATAATTGTAATTTTTGGTTTGTGATCGTTCGTGAGCGTGAGTCAAAAATCTCTCACGTGCCCATCTCTAATCTTAAGTCTTAAATATTGAACTTTAAGTAGCTTAAAATATATTTTAAAATTTTGTTAGTAAAGGGTAAAAATTTCGAATTTGCGCTTTTACGCAATAAATTTCTTTGTTGACTACAATACAAACTATCGCAGGGACATTTTATACATTACGGCATAATGGCTTTCCTATAATTGACATAGCGCTTATTAAACTTTATATTTATCGAACTATTTTTTTCACATAATAATAAAAAAGTTTAAATTTGTATATGTCAAATAAAGTTTAAGCTAAAGATCCCATAAAATAAACTAATGACTTTTCCATTTTCCAATAATAACAAGAAATGTAACTGTGATATTTTAAATTTTTGCAACAATTTCCTAAAATTAGTTAATTTAAGAAGACAAAGGACCCCCATAGATGCCGTGTGTCACGTAGTGCGTCACTTTTTGTAGTTCTCTCACAATTTATTACTTTCAGGATATCCTGCAGTACATTTTTATAATTTGTTTACCTTTTTGCTAATGAAATTTAATTTATATTTTAAATACATGAATATAGTATAATAAAATTTAGTTTTAAGACAGAATTGTATAGCAAAAAGCTTGTTAAGAGCAGTGTCCTCACTAAGCGGAAGTCCTCTGAAAGTGGGAAAATACTCACACAATGTACTTTAAAATATATGTTAAAATATATTACCTTTACCATAGAAGCAGGATAAGGACAATTTTCACTTAAAAGAAGTGCTATTTAACTTGATGTTAGAAAATATTTTCTTATTTTTAGGGAGTTAAGTCCTAGTTTTTAGTAAAAAAAATTATCTAATGAACTTAAATTAATTTAAATTTTTCTTAAAATCCAGGAAACATTTCCTAACTAATATTACAATTTTAGATGATGTATGAACTAATTAGGAGGAAATTTTACTGTTTTCTAATAGAAATTTAGATCCCAGTAGTAAAATTATTCTATAATTTAGAAATTTTGACCAAATTTTAAGTAAAATTTGTTTTTTAATTTCAAGAAAAATATTATTAACTATAGGTAAAAAGTATCTTTGGCGCGTTTTCATTTCAATTTTTCCTTAAAATAAGTTAATTTTTATAAATTCTAGTTAATTTTTTTTGAGTGCATCCTTATGTAGCAGCACAAGTCTCTGCTTCTTCCAGCAGTCTGTGTGTAAAATTTTTTCCTCAGAAAACTTAACAATTTTATCCCAAAATATAATTTGAAGTTGCCTTATAAAGAGACTTTTTAATTTTTATTTAGTGATCTTTATTTGATCTTCACTCTATGCTAGTTTTTAATATATAGAATTCATTTCTAGTTGCTAATGCTAGAATACTTATTTTAATGCATACACAAAAAATTAAAGAGGATTAATAAAAAATGTAACAAAAACTGGTATTCATACACTGAAAATTTTGCTGTTATTACGGGAAATTTTGCTAATTTCAGCCCAGCGGTATTTTTTGCTGATCTTAGCAACACATGTCTGCTGAAGTATAGTATTTACAATTAGTAGAAAAATGAGTAGGCGCTACTAAATTTTAGTAAACTTTTTGCAAAGTGGAATATTTAATCTGCTTGCTTAAATCAGCAAAAAAAAAAAATAATTAATATTATTAATATTAGTACAAAATTTTAAATTTATTTTTTTATCGAGCATCAAAATTTTTTTATTTTATTTTTTTTTCAATAAATATTTTAGACAAAATTAAAAAAAAAATCTAAGGCTTGAAAATTGTAAAAAACATAAACGAATTTATTATTTTGTTTTCATTGGGTAGTTTCTGTTTTGAAAAATATTTTATTTACTTTTAAGATTAAATTTTAAATATTTTTAGGGTTGATTTTAAGAACTAAAAAACTTTTTAGTGCTATTTTAAATGGTTGTCCTATTTTTAGACATGAGTCGGTATATTGACTCCGATCGCTTTTTTAATCTATGTAATATTTTAAAGCAATATAAGTTTGTAGGTGTAAGTTTTAATTAGGTATAACATTTCCTTCAATATACACTTTTTAAAATTAGTAATTTTTTTGCTAATTTTAGCAAATCGGTTTTCAAAAATTTGTAAAATAATTTCTGGAATTAGCAACAAAAATTTGTAAATATTCTATAAAAGTTATGTTATTTGTAAAATGTAAATAGCAAAAAGATTTGCTAAATAATATTTTTTACTAAAAATCAGTACAAAAATATTAAAGTGGGATTGAAAACCGTTTACAAATTTGTCTACTAAATTTTTTTCTGAGTGTAGTACCGTATAAATTCAATGCTATAAACTTATTAGTATATAAGTTAACACGGTAACAACAACAACAACAACGACTACAATTACTGCACAAGCCATTCAACACAGTTATATCAACTATAATCGTCACGTCAACAGAAGTAAGAGTTCAGCAACCAACAAACGTGCCAACATTAAAAGTGCAATGCTGGCAAATTCCATAAAAGTAACCAGAGCCACACAGGCCACAATAATGAATAGATGGTTTGATGGGAAATGCGGAATCAGCAAATACGTTGCCAAAGTAAATTCATTGATGGGAAATGCAAACTCAACAAAAACGCTACACGCGCAGCCATAAGCCTATGGTTTGTTGGGAATGCAAATTCAACAGTTTAGTTTAATAAATTAAGTTTCATTATTGTAAAGCTTCGCAGTCAGTTTCGTGAATTCATAAAATAAAGAACGTTACCTAAAGGTAACTAAAAAAATATTTTTTTTTAGAAAAACGTTTTTAAAAAACTTAATTGGCGCCCGAGCAGGGACCCTTGGAAAAGAAAGGAGTCCTTTGTCGTAAAAATTTATAGATCGCGGAAACAGTGCGCCGAAGTAGTCTTTCTTAAGGGACAAAACGGAGATCCTCTTAAGGATCAGCGGCTGCGTTTGAATACGAAGAGAAATCTAAATAAGTGAACATTGAAAAATTTTAATAAGATTTAACTAAAGAAAAAACAAACAAGTGAAAATTTTTTTAACATTGAACAAAATGAAATTTAAATAAGTGAACATTTTTTTTAACATTGGACAAAAAGAAATCTAAATAAGTGAATATTGAAAAATTTTAATAAGATTTAACTAAAAAAAAAAACCTAGAAAATAAGCGAAAATTTTAAAGCGAACATTGAGAAAAAAAATCTAAATAAGTGAACATTTTTTTAACATTGAACAAAAAGAAATCTAAATAAGTGAACATTTAAAAATTTTAATAAGATTTAACTAAAGAAAAAAAAAACCTAGAAAATAAGCGAACATTGAGAAAGAAAGGAGACAGTCTAAATAAGTGAACATTTTTTTCTTAACATTGAACAAAAAAAATCTAAATAAGTAAACATTGAAAAGACTTTTTTAATAAACTAAAGAAAAAAACCTGGAAAATAAGCGAAATTTTGAAAGCGAACATTGGAGAAAAAAAAGAAACAGTCTAGATAAGTGAACATTAAAAAACAAAAATAAGCAAACATCGAGGTGAATAAACGAAGGTGGAGAATTATTACAAGGCAGCCCAGCATGTTCCTGATATTTATGTAAGATTATTTTTATTTTATCTGTAATTATTAGTGATAGAAATTCTATTTTTGTCTAAAAGAAAAAAAGAAGAAATTTATTAACTTATTATACAAATATTTCGTTTAACTTTCCAAATGTTGGTCATAATTTAAAGTAATCCCATTTTTCCAAAAAGAAAAAGAAGAGAAAAAAAATTTTAAAGAAATTTATTAAATTTTCATATTTCATCCTTGGCATTATTGTCTAAACTCCCCAATTTTGCTCATAATTAACCATTTCCAAATGCCTGACGAAACCATCGACGAACTAACAGACATACTTAGTAGGACGCTCACGATGACATAGACTACACCATCGGGACTGACCGTATTACAGAAGCAGGAGATAAGGGAAATTATTAGGGAAACTTTACAGACACCACGGGACAGTGACCCGGACGAAGATGTAGACCAGCCAATAGGGAGGTTGACGTCGAGATTGGAGGAACTAGATAAGGTACCCGACATTGTAAGATCCTTAAGGGAATTCTCCGGTGCCATTGGAGAATTCAACTCTTGGAGGAAATCAGTGGACAGAGAATTGGAATTATATGACTCGCTAAAGTGAACAGGACGATACTATGCAATTCTTCACATTATACGGACAAAGGTTACCACTAGATTGGCTGAAAATAAAAAAAATGCCTTATGATGCATTATTCGGACAAGAGGGATATTGGTACATTAGAGTACCAAATGACTGCCCTGTCAAGGCTATAAATCGATAACGGAATTTTACCAAGTAGTTTACCAACATCTCTCCCTGATTTTGGATAAAGTCGCCAGTCTAGAGATCGATGCAAGAAGCCTGAGAGTAATGACCAATACCTATAGGGATAAGGCACTGGACACCTTTGTGAGGGGCCTAAACGGGGATTTACCGAGACTTCTTAGTGTCAGAGAACCATCATAGCTTCCCCAGGCATTACACATCTGTTTAAAATTGGATAATATGACATTCCGGCGGAACTATGCTAACGGTCAGCTAGTTAGGAATAACGTCCAAAAAGATCGCATTGTTACAAACGCGTACCTGGTAAATAAACCCAGATTTTATCCAGAATTGCCACATATCGGTGGCGAAATTCCTCCTAGACCACCACTACCGCCCCGGAATATGATGACAACAAACTATACTCAAAATACCAACTGGCGACCAATAAATAAACAAAATTGGACACCGAGACCCCAGCCGAATCAGACAAATCAACAAAGATTTCCGAATCAATATCCCCAAACACAATATCCAGGTCAACCCATGAGTAATCAACAGACATCGTCAGGATACGAACCAATGGACGTGGATCGATCAATCCAGACACGTCAGGTGAATTACATGAACAGACCACAGAATACAGCATTCAAGAGACCACCTACAGCATCTATCCAAGCCCCACAAAATAAAATGCAGAGGAACTTCCATGTAACATGTGATATTGAAAATGGGGACCAACAGCCACTCCAGGAATTTATTAATGACTACAATGAGGAAGGTGCTATTGGGGGGATACCCGACATGGAGGAATATTACAGGGAAATTGAGGACAACAAACAATTTTATAGGGACGGCGCAGACGAACTTCCCGAATATGATCCTTCGGAGAGTTCACAGAATGATGCCCTTGTAGAACTTAATTTTTTTGGTTGAACAGTTTCTCGTTGCCATATTTTCTGGCCAAGACAAGGAACGGACGGACAATAAGAATTACATAAAACCCCAACTAGCCATTAACTCAAGATTAAACCAGGAGAAATTTAGTGCCAACTCAATCGCTGGAAATGTCCAAATAATTCATCATGTAGTAGGTTGCATGTTCGGAATGGACAGTATTCCGATAAAATTTTACGTCTTACCGGGACTAAAGACCTTCGATGCAATTTTAGGTCACGACTGTCTAAAACAATTATCAGCGGTAATTTACACATCCGAGAACTACATGACCGTGCAAGGCGACAAGAAGATTAAGCTTTTCCAGCATATTGCACAGGACGTTAATAATATTGAATTGAGAACCGAACACCTGTCCGAATATCAGAGACACTCTCTGGAACACTTAGTGGACAGCCATGGAAAATTATTCGAGATCCAGTATAAACCAGGTAGGAGTAACGTAGTAGCTGACGCACTCTCCAGGCCTCCAACAACGAATATAAATTCTCTAACGGGTACAGTTCATAGTAGTGATAGCTCACCACAGGATCTTATACCAAGCGTGGAAGTACCAATAAATGCATTTAAGAACCAAATTTTTCTGTCCTTGGGAGAATCATCGGACTACCAATTTGAGGTTGTGTTTCCGGGATACAACAGACATACTTTGACAGAACTTGACTACAATTCGGAGAAACTAATATCGGTTCTTAAAACGTATTTAAATCCTTCTGTTATAAATTGTGTAAAGACACCAGAGTTTATAATGGGGAGAATCCAGGAAATTTACCCCAATCATTTTAGCTCTTACAACGTTCGTTTTACACAAAAATTTGTCGAAGATATTTTGTCGGAATCAGATCAGGAAACTCTGATTATAGAAACCCATAATCGCGCGCATAGAAACGCTACACCAATACCAAGTTACCCTGGTCAAGTCGTCCACATCGAAATTTTTTCAACTGACGGGAAAAAGGTCCTAACGGCACTCGATAAATTCTCGAAATATGCACAGACCAAGATATTACAAGGAAAATCGATAGAAAACGTGGGAAGACCGCTAAGGGATATTCTTTTCTTCTACGGGGTTCCCAAAACCATTGTTATGGACAACGAGAAATCCCTGAATTCTGCCTCAATACTTTTTATGATGAAAGATGAACTGGGAATAGAGGTATTTACAACACCACCGTATAGAAGCGAGGCCAACGGACAAATCGAAAGATTCCACTCGACGTTGGCCGAAATAATGAGATGTATTAAAGACGAGGGAATTTGTGGAGATTTCGAGGAACTCCTGGAACGATCAGTGAACGAATACAACCATTCCATTCACTCAACGATAATGAGGAAACCAGTCGATATGTTTTTTGGCAGAACTGTAGATTTTTCACCAGGAAGCTATGAACAAACAAGGGGTGACAACATGGCGAAACTGAAAAGGAAACAGGAAAAGGATTTGGAATACCGTAATGGAAACAAGAAGGAGATAAAACAATACATTCCCAGACAGGAAATTTTCGTAAGGGTTAACAGGAGACTTGGTACAAAATTGACCAAAAGATTCAAACGGGAAATAGTGAGGGAAGACAGACACACTACCGTAGTAACTGAAGGCGGGAGAATTGTACACAAGAAGCTCATAAGGAACTAAGTTTGATATATTTTATTACAGGTTTATTTGGATGTTCGCATTCTCTAGGAGTGAGTTCCAGATAATGGATTACTCAAATTCTAGATTGGTCGTGATCAGTACGGGTTCAGCGAATATCCAGACTGGCGTATTTAAACTTGTCCACATAATCGATTTGGGGGAGTACGAAGACTTAATAAGTAACTTGGAGAACGGAATTTAGCTTAACAATAATACTGACAATCGACTTTTACCTTACCTATTCTACTCCATATCCCAGATGAAATCATGCCTATCCAGACTGAGGTCTAAGACAAAGACGAAAAGGTCCCTGGACTCTATTGGGAGCGCTTGGAAATGGTTAGCTAGTAGTCCGGATCGCCATGATTTCGAGATTATAGAGGATAAAGTGAATAATGTCTTGGAAAATACTAATAATCAAATTGTAATTAACCAACTTACCATTCAAAAGATTAACAGACTAGCAAATGTGACCAACAATATTTCTAAATTATTAGAGAATAAATGCAATGAAGAAAATTTGTTAGACTTTAAGTATAAATTGGAAATTATTAAAGAAGAATTATCGAATATTGAATATGCCATTCATTGGGCTAAAGCAAATATTGTAAATTCATTTATCTTTTCTAATACTGAAATTGATGTTTTGAGAGATATTTTTTATAATGATAACATTCCATTTGGTAATATGGATGAATTGCTAAATTTTTCTAAGATTAAAGTTGCTTCAAATGACAAAGAAATTGTTTACATAGTAAATATTCCAACAACCAATAGTGAAACCTGCGATAATTTTTCGATAAGACCTGTAAAAAGAAATAATGTAGTAATTAAGACAAATTTTAAAAAAATTTTGAAATGTTACAATAAGATATTTGGCATTAAGAATGACTGCAAAAGCTATAATAAACTAAGTATTTGTGAAATAGATAACATTATAGACATAACTGAAACAGATTGCATCCCAAACCTCCTGAAGAGTAAACCATCTCGCTGCACAACAACAAATGACGAGCATGTGGCACAGGTAGAGGAAATAGATGAAAGTGTTATATTGCTGAACGAATTCAATGGACAAATCGAGATAGACAACTCAACAGTAGACTTAAATGGAACCTTCATAATTCACCATCTAAATTCCACGGTACGAATCGGAAGCAAGCCATATTTAACAACGCAAGCTACCCTTACTAAACCAT
The DNA here is from genome assembly GCA_949748255.1 of Eustalomyia histrio. Lineage (NCBI taxonomy): Eukaryota > Metazoa > Arthropoda > Insecta > Diptera > Anthomyiidae > Eustalomyia > Eustalomyia histrio. The sequence continues at coordinate 102,918,397 of OX456523.1, read as the reverse complement.
TACCCGCATTGTTGCAGACAAGTAATATGAGTCTCCAAGAACAAGTAATAACGCTAGAAAGAATAGAGGCTGTTAATGTTAACAATTCTCAACTAATCGAAAAATTACAAGTCGAGAATAAAATCAACCTATCCATTAACCTCGGATTGATAATCGCCATAACATTACTGGTTATTATTGGTTGTATATTGGATAAAAACAAAAGGGTAACTACCGAAATAGAAAACGAATTACCAGAATTAAATAAACAATCATCGGAAGTGGGAAGAAAAGAAGAAACAGCAGAAGATGTCAATCTAAGAGTGAAGCCGAAAATTTCATCATCAATACCAGCAGCTAGCGGAAAAAATCAAAAAATCCATAACCTTCCTTTTTTCTAACTATTCATACGAGGACGTATGAACTTAAAGGGGGAGGAGTTAACACGGTAACAACAACAACAACGACTACAATTACTGCACAAGCCATTCAACACAGTTATAACAACAACAACTATAATCGTCAAGTCAACAGAAGTAAGAGTTCAGCAACCAACAAACGTGCCAACATTAAAAGTACAATGCTGGCAAATTCCATAAAAGTAACCAGAGCCACACAGGCCACAATAATGAATTGATGGTTTTATGGGAAATGCGGAATCAGCAAATACGTTGCCAAAGTAAATTCATTGATGGGAAATGCAAACTCAACAAAAACGCTACACGCGCAGCCATAAGCCTATGGTTTGGTGGGAATGCAAATTCAACAGTTTAGTTTAATAAATTAAGCTTCATTATTGTAAAGCTTCGCAGTCAGTTTCGTGAATTTATAAAATAAAGAACGTTACCTAAAGGTAACTAAAAAAATATTTTTTTTTAGAAAAACGTTTTTAAAAAACTTAATTTATAAACTTATGAGCAAAAAATTTAATAAGTTATGAAGAAGTAAAGCGGTGTTGATTCAGTTAGAAAAAAAAGGTATTTTGTTGGGGAAGAATCCCAAAGTTGAACGTTGAATAAATTTCTAGTTTTCTTGAGGTATTGCTTCATTGTTAGGAAGATGGGAAATTTTGGAAATTGGGCGCGTGACGTACTTCTTGTTACAATAAAGCGTGACCACTCTGACAAAAACCATCAGTACTAGGATGCAACCGTTCGACTCTTGCCGACGGCCATTGACCAGGAGAACTTTTCTCCTGTTGCAATAGGACAAGATCACCAACTTGAATGTTCCTCTCAATTTTATTCCATTTAGGGAGTGATTGAAGACGACTCATGTATTCATTTTAGCAGCGTTTCTAAAATTGTTGTTTTAGGCGTTCAACTTGTTTCCAACGGTTGAGTCTACCAATTTTTACATCCAGTAGGTCTTCATCTGGAATGCAATTGGTAGGTTCACCAATTAAGAAATGAGCAAAAGTAAGAGAGTTACAGCCAATTGGATTTGTGGGAAGAAGGCACAGCGGTTGTGAATTTAGACAGCTTTCAATTTGTGCCAACAGCGTGCTGAGTTATGATGTGGTCTTTCATAATGCGGCGTAAATGGTGCTTGGTAGATTTCACTCCGGCTTCCCAGAGTCCGCCAAAATGTGGTGAAGCTGAAAGCGGATTGTTTTTAGTTAACACAATAGGGTGTTTTGTTTGTTTTGTCCAAAAATGGTGATAATTTTCCGATTTTTCTATTTTTTGGTAAGGGTTTGTTTAATCTCAGACAGTGAATGTCTTCATGAAATGATACAGCTTGACTTAACTTGATAAGCAGAAATTTTGAATGATTAACTTCATATGTTTTCGGGAAACGCTTTTTCCTTTTTTTGTATACAGCATTTTATATTATTGAAGAATCTTAAAACATATGAAGTAACACGTATCAAAGTAGATAAGTTCGAGTATTTTAGTGTAATGTCTGGATATGACATCGCAGCTGATTTTAAGTCGGCTGAATGAGTAACAACGTGGTTTTTTTAATATGAGATGAAACTTCAGTAGGATGTGCAGGCCAAGCCATAGATTCTAATATGAGCCAGGCAGGGCCATGGAACCAAAGTTTATGGTGAACTAGTTCTTCAGGTTGAAAGCCGCGAGAAGCACAATCCGCAGGATTTTCACGAGATGGGACATATTTCCTCTTCATTTGAAAGACGTTGTATAGTTGATACTCTATTAGCGACGTAGACTTACAATCTTGTTGAAGGATTATTTATCCAATATGTGATACGGCCAATTTGGAACTCAGTATTGAGTTTGATAGATTCTACGAGTTTTGCCAAAAGGGTTGCAGCGCTTAACTCCAATCTAGGAATGGTTTCAGTTTTTAAAGGTGCTACCTTTGTTTTTGCTTTTAATAAGTTTATAGAAACATTACCATTTTCAGTGATTATACGCGTATAAACTACAGCCGCATATGCAGATTGTGGTGCATCACAAAAGGCGTGAATGTCTACGATGAAGTTAGTAGTATCCTAACCATCTGGGTATTTTAATTTTTTCGATATGTTTTAATTTAGACTGTAGTTTATCCACTAACTTTGCATTTCATTTACGTAGTCGAAAGCCACCAGCTTTTAGAAGAGAGCAAAGTAGTTTCTCTAGTTTCACTGCATTATTAAAGTCATCTGCTCCTGATATGACATCATTCACGTATGTGTCAGAACGAAGTACTTTAATAGCTAGTGGGAAATTATTTTCTTCATCTTCGGCAAGTTGTTGTAAAACCCTGATTGCCAAATATGATGTGGTTCCGTATGTAACTGTACTTAAAGCATAAACACAAATTTTATTAGTTTTCTTGTCTCTCCAAAGAATGCATTGGAAAACCTGATGTTCCTCACATACATTAATTTGTCGAAACATTTTTTCGAGATCAGCAGTGAATGCAAAACGAAATCTCCTCCATCTAGTTATTAAAGTTGCTAAGTCAGTTTGTAGTGCAGGACCAGCTGATAGTTCCTCGTTTAGAGACGGTCGAGGTGGTCTTCTACTACTTCTATCAAAAACTACTCGCAGTTTTGTTGTACTGCTACCCTCTCTGAGTACACCATAATGAGGTAGAAAGTAAAAGTTTTTAGGTATAGCTTCTGGGTACTCACCAAGTTTTATCATATGTTGAAATGATACGTATTCCTCCATAAATTTATTATATTTTTCAGCAAATTTAGGTCTAGATTTAAATGATAATTCAAATTGGTTTAGCCTTTTGAGAGCGTTGTAGTCTGAATAGAAGAATTTTGGTAATTTCTCACCTAGAATTGACATTTTAAACGGCAAGTGAACCTTATATCGTCCTTTTTTGTCTCTGGTGTGTGTTTTAGTAAAAACCTGTTTACAAAGATTTTGTTCATTAGTAAACGGCTTACCATTAAAAAGTTCCTCTTGCTCTCAAGATAACTGTAACTGCTATTCTAATGAACATAAATTTGAAGCAAAGAATTGCTGATCGTAATTTGATTTAACAATTAGCTGTATAATTTTTTTTACAGTTATAGAACAGTTTCCTCCAATGCCAGAAACATCAATGTTGATTTTATATTTATTGGTAGCACCTGAGAAAGTTCTGTAGATGTAAACGATACCTGTGACCAAATTTTATTTGATCAACAAGAGCTTTACGTTGAAAATGGAAATTTTGGTTTTTATTAACACTTTTACTGTGGCTACTAAAGTTGAAATTAAATTACATGGTTTCATAGTTGACAGATGAGTACTTACTGTATCAGTGGGAGTAGATGAAGTAGTAGGATTTATAAAAGTATGGCTTTCAGTAAAATTTTCAACGTTGTTATTCGAAGAACTGTTTTAGGGCTACTTACTGTAGAAAACTCTTTATGTACTACTGTGTGATGCGGTTTACTGCATACTTGACATTTAGTATTTAGTTTACATGTTGCTTGTATATGCCAAGTACGTAGGCAGTTTCTGCCTAGGCAAGAATTAATTACGATATTTTTCCTCTCTATTGAAGTTAACGTGGCAAATTTGAAGCACTTGTAAAGGGGAAGACGTTTATGGCAGCACGGGCAATTTTCCTCAGAAATAGCAGTGGATATATTTGCACGAATATGTCTCATTTGTTTTTTTTTACGAATTTCAAAATATTTTTCCTTATTCGTTTTATTTAACTTAGAACAAGCCTCTGTTTGTACAGATTCTAAAGCCCTGAACGTATTTTCCAAAATGCTGAACATCTCAGACATAGCTGGGGTTGGGGTACTAGTTTTGAGTGACTGTTTTCACTCTTTGCGAGTTTGTGTGTCTAGCTTTTGGGTCGTTAAGTAGATGAGTATAAGATCAGAAGTTGTTATATCAATCTTTAAAGCTTTTAATTGAGATAGACAGATTCTAGTCGTATCTAGTAAATGTTGAACTGTTCCAGTTGTTAGAATAAAAAACAACCGTCTAAAAGTTGCCTCGTCGAGTTTCCTTTCATTGTGGAATCTCTTTTCGAGAGCTTCCCATGCCAGTTCATAATTAGAATCGGTTGCAGGATATTCACCGACTAAACTTACAGGCGTTCCAGTACATGACCCTTTCAAATACAAATATTTTTGAACCTTGGATAGTGAATAGTTATTATGAACCAGAGATAAAAACATATCAAGATATGTTTTTATCTCGATGTAGTCTCCACAAAATTTAGGCAAGTCGATGTTCGGAAGTCTTGCAGCACTGAAAGATTCGTTGCGGCTACTGGTATTGGCAAAGGTGCTTGCGTGTACGGTTGGAGTCTGTGGGGATTCAAATTCAAAAATAAGATCTAATATAATACTTTTAAGCGAAATGTAGATATCATAACAATTAAAGAACACATTGGTACTTAAGTTCTCAATAATGGCATTATCTCGAACAATATTTACTATTTAATCGTGCCCATCTCTAAAGTTTTTTTAGCTAAGCACTAGAATTGCTTGTAGATATCCTTTGGACTTGGCATCTTTCGGTTTTTGATTAAAGGTGGTGGTCATACGTTCAATATGCCTTAAATTCGATGCAGCAAAATAGTTAAAACACCGTAGTTAAAACGGCAGTAAAGAAGAAGGCTGATGGGATATACTTCAGTTCATGAAGTTATTCCCGGGGTTCGGCACCAGTTTTTATGTAGAAGGTTTTTCTAAGAAAACTTAACAATTTTGTCGCAAAATATAATTTGTGTTTGTCTAATAAAGAGACTTTCTAATTTTTATTTAGTGATTTTTATTTGATCTTCACTCTATGCTAGTTTTTAATATATAGAATTCATTCCTAGTTGCTAATGGCTAGAATACTTAATTTAATGCATACACAAAAAATTAAAGAGGATAAGTAAAAAATGTAACAAAAAATGGTATACATATGTACCGTATATATTCAATGCTATAAACTTATTAGTATACATATAAAGTAATATGCGCAAAAAATTGAGTGAGTAAAGCGGTGTTGATTCAGGTAGAAAAAAGGTATTGTGTTGGAGAAGAATCCCAAACACTGTGGAAACACTTATTTCCACATATTTCTTGAAGGTCATCAATATAATTTTGGTCCACAACTCTCCCGTAAGTTTCAGAACCTCGTTCGGTATACCGTTATTTCCAGGGCTTTTTTCAATTCCTACATGCAACAATAATATCTTCATGGTTAAATAGCTCAAAATTGCCGCTAGTGTTGATTTTTGGAGAAAAGAGTTGTAACTATTTGGTTTGTCCAAGTATGTTCTCTAATACCATGTAAAGGCCTACTGCCCCCAGTTTTCCCCATGACTATCCTATAGGGCAGGGGTGCCCAAAAGTTCCTTATGGAAGAGCAAACGCCAATACATTTAAAGAATAACTAATTTTGATTCAATATTTTTTATTGTAAAAACCAATACATACAAAGTAAAAATAAAAGAAAATATTTCATATCATACGTTAAACAAAAACAAAATCTACATTGATGATCGCTGTCTTCAATGCTTACCAGCAAAGCATACAAAAGTGTTGTTGCTTTGCACTTGCGTGTATACAGTGAAGAACGACAAAAAAACTAATAAGACAAATGTTTTGTGTATTTCGTATTGCTAGTGCTGAGTGCTCTATGTGTGTATTAAAACACACAGCCTATAGCTAAGTGCTTTTACAAAAATAAATGAGCACAAAGCGCATAGGGTTTGGGTACCCTTGCTAAAGGGCTTTCCCCATGGATCTAAGTCATCCTCATCGCAAATTCCAGCCATCGTTCGCACTTATTAGCCTTGATAGTTGATCTCAAAATTTTAAGCAATATTTTGTGTTCTTCGACCAACGACTGATCCGCATGCTTAATCGTTGCCGACCTGCGGGTTGAAGGACATTTGCTTCTAAGCTCACCAATCTCTGTGGTCCACCAGAATACTGAACGTTTACCCTAGTATTGTCTGACTCTTGGCATGCTAACGTTTCACAACTTGGTAATAATTTTAATGGTATAACCCGCTAATTATCCCGCAGTTGCATTATCCATATTCAGTTTGTGAAATTTTCTACAGCAAGTTTTCTAACGTTCCATCGGGTTTGGTTCATTTTGCATAGAACTGTGGTCGCTGTTGATATTTAAAGTTATGTACTTGTGATCGTTTAAAGTAAGGTCTTCGAGTACTCTCCAATCTACATATTCGTTATAGAGACTGGATAAATCTAAACATGTTGGTGTTTAATGTTCGTCTATTTGACACGCATACATCTTTCTGATCTGGCCCTGCTGACACTGCTCAGACCCTTTTCCCACCCATAATCTACACATGACCCAACCGATCCTCATTTTCACAACTCCTAGTATACTACCCATTTTTACCATGTCCCTGTCCGAAATTCTTAAATGTACCTTAACAATGAATTAGCTATACTCCAGGTGACACATATTTCAAATTTCAGGCTTCTATATCTGTGTGGGCAGGACACCATCGGGAGACTCTTTGTCTTTTGGCCCCTTCCCTTTTGAATTTTCAGAAGTCCCGTGTGAGAAAATGTCTACGCCGGAGGATGAACCTACACACCAAATTGCAATTTCTTAGCTTTAGTGGTTTTGGCAGACCGTTAGTTTTTCCAAAAATCCCGTCTTAACTGATGTCTTCCCTTTAGCTGATGTCTATACCGGTGGAGGAACCTTTACAAAAAATTTGAATTTCCATGCTCGAGAGGTTTGGGGAGGCAATTATTAAGTATTAATTAATACCGAATTTATCACGCACAATCTTGAAGACATTTAAATACAATGTGTTCTAGATTGTGCGTGGTTTACTTCAAAATTGATACACTTAATTATTTTTCTCTTCAATTTTATTATTTTTGTTTATTCTGAACGTGTTCCACTATACTTGTCCGATTGTCCGTTTTTAAATATGAACATTAGGTCAATTAAGTCAACATGCAAAAATATTTTTTTCAAAAATTATAAAACTAAAATTATCAAAATAAACATCACTGAACAATTTGTCAAAAACAAAAACATTTTTTTCTACATAAACACTTTTTTAAACATAAGAAATAAAGCTTTTACAAATATACATACAGGGAAATCCTGCATGACGAACGCTACATTCGTACGCGTTTTTAAATTAAAATATAGATTTTTTTTTGTCTTTTAAAAGAAATACCTTCAACTTAAACATAGTGTTTAGTGGGATTTAAGTGTACTTTCGAATGGCATAAAACTTAATTTTTAACAAGTATTTGTTGCGAAATAATTAATCACAAAGTTTTTTGACGCACGCTACAAAAAATGGAAGTAACTTTGATGGTTGAGGTATGTTTTAGTAATTTTTAACGAATTATGCATTTAAAGCACACAAAATCTATTACCTAAAAGAAAGATGAATATAAGAGAATCCTAAAGTAACTTATTTGCAGCCAAAAAAATTTAGCGTTTTTAATCAATAGCCGTGAACCCTTTGTGACGCACGCAACGTGACGCAAGTTACGATATTTATTTGACATCGTTACTCTCTTCATAATATTTAATTACTTTCTTCAATTGACAACAAGTTGTCAATTTTTTTTCGTTTGGCGATCGCAAAGCAGTTATTTTTTTCTTTTTTTTTTTTGTTTGCTCGAAAAATTAATTTCAATGGTATTTTTTTTAATAAAGAAAGAAATGGTAATGTAATAACACAAAACGCCGCACTAGCTATAGCCATTTGTTTCTTTTTTATAATTTTTAAATTTTTTCCTCTTTTTATTAAACACAAATTAATATTTTCTAATCAGCTGTTCGCTCGCTAAAAGTTTACACATCACATTTGACCTTTGTAATGAAAACGGCGTGTCAGTCAACTGACACTAAAACTTGACATAAGTATTTGACACGCTCTGCTTTATCGACTTATTGTCAGTTTTTAAGATGTAATGAAAACGGATTTGACACAAAATGACGAGAATTCAAACGAACCGTTTTTTTAAAATAAAGTTTATGAAAATAAAATAATAATTATTACATTACATAATATAAATATTTAAAGAATCTGATATATTGTGCAAATAAAATAATACAATATATTGTGATATATGTATATATGAAAATTAATATGAGAGACACATAAAAACACTAACAACACTAATAAGTTGGAGCAGATTACATACTAGAATCTTTTAACTAGTAGGAGCACAACAACAACAAAAATACTTTGAGTGTTATGTGCAATAAGTAAAAAAAACAAGAACAAAATCAAAACAAAAAAATTCTAAACCCAGGTGAAAATGTTCATATATGGTCATATATGGCTACATATATGGGTTCATATATTATTCAATATATGCTCGGATCCGAAATTTGAACACGTCTACTTTTAAAAACTATCAACTAATTATTGCAATGTGAATTGAAAAACCCCAAAAACAAAATTTAACTTTCGATTCTCTTTAAAATTTGTAAATAATTTCCGATTTTCGATAGGAAATCAGCTTTCTAAGGACTTAATAGTGATTAGGTCTTCTTTTGTTTGGCTTAGAATTGATAAACAATACCAACGAAGTAGTCTGGCACAAACAAAATTTTAAAATTCCATGCATATGGCAATCTGTTCCGATTTTCTTTAGCCCATACCTATTTCACCCTTGGCTCCATACTGGGCCACTTATTTACATAAATATGATACAGAAATGGGTACTTTTATTAGATACAATGATCGCTATTACATTTCCATAAAAAAAAAAATATAAAATACTAATAATATTTCAAACCATTTTCTTACTGTCCCTATTATTATTCATATTCGAATATAAGAAATTATAATAATTTTTAATGTTGTTTTTTTTCAATTGCAACAACAAAGTTTGCGTTGTTGCTTAAAATGAAGAGTTGTTATTGTAATATAATCTAAAAATAATATTGTTTGTTTTTTAGCAAAATGTATGTGTGTTTTTTTACTTTAAATTTGTTGCATGCAAGTGTCCCTATTTTTTCGCACATGACTGTATGTACTCATATATGAACATATATGGCGTAATATATGGACCAACATATGAAATATATTACCATATATTGCCATATATGGATTCATATATTACCTCATATGAACTTCATCTTTAAATGTATTGGCCCATATATGCTTCCATACATGAAATATATGTTCATATATGAAAACATATACGATCATATATGAAGCCATATATGATGATATATGAACATATTGAACATTTTCAGCTGGGAAGTTTTAATAAATAAAAGCTTTTAAAGTATTTATATAAAAATACTACAACAAAATTTGTTTATATAAAAAATCAACATGGCACAATTTAATTTAACATTGAATGAGGTCTTAAAAGATGCTCAGAGAATCAGTGAATATAGAGGAGATGATACATTTGCTCCTACATCTTTTTTACGAGAAGTAGACACGGTATTTTTACTTGTTTCGTCGCAACCTGAAGCTAAAGCTTATATTTACCAGCGAATAATTCTAAACAAATTGCAAGGAGAGGCGCTTCATGTAATAAGAAATTTGGGGCCAAATCCAAGTTGGGAGGAGACGAAGCAGTCCTTAATAAGTAATTTTGGAGTAAAAGAGAATTACCATCAGCTTTATCAAGAGGCCTTTGCACCAAAAAATTATGGTATTATTAATTATTATAAACATTTAAGAAACATTTTATGTAAAATAAACGAAAAATATGAGTACGATGTTAAGAAGCCAGTAGAGTTTAGCCCATCTTAGCTGAAAAAATTATTTTAAAAACATTTCTTAACAATATTGATGTAAATTTAGCTTCAGTAGTAATTAATAGAAATATATCTAAGTTAAGAGATGCTTTTAATTTATTGAAAAAAGAAGGTTTAATTATAATCGAAAATGAAAAAAATAAACCTCATATTAATAAATATAATAAACACCATGGTACTTCTTTTGGTAACAATAAAAATAGAAACCAATACAAGAGATGCTTTTAATTTATTGAAAAAAGAAGGTTTAATTATAATCGAAAATGAGAAAAATAAACCTCATATTAATAAACATAATAAACACCATGGTACTTCTTTTGGTAACAATAAAAATAGAAACCAATACAACAAAATACTTCAAATAGACGAATTAGTTCTTATCAGAATAGAAATAACAATCCTAACAATAATTGTTCAAATATGCCATACTCAAATAATAAAAATAATGGATACAACAATTCTCGTAATGATCGTAGAACATATCAGTCTCACAACAATAGTCGAAATCGTAGACAGAATGATAATTGCCAGATGGAAATTGACCATGTTCAGGCAGGTGATAGTTATGACTGTGATGAAGAGGTAAATTTTCACACAATAGCCTCCTCAAGGCACTTCCAGTAGTGGAACTCACTATCGGTAATGACAAAATTAGAGACCTTGTTGACACTAGTTCCACAACTTCCTTGCTATAAATTACTCAAATACAAACGACTAAAATTGGAAAATCCTATTTCATTTTTGTCCTTAAATGGTAACAAAATGTTGTTCTATAGACATTCTTTTACAACAATTTGAGGTTTTTATTTGTAGTTTTAGTTGTTTTATAAAATTTATTTTAATTGTTTTATTAAAGTATATTATTTTATTAACTTTTTTTTTCTTATTATTTATTTTATTTTAGCCAGTATGATATAACTTAATTCTATTCCTATGAACCATTTGTTCCTTTTCCGTCTCATTATCTACTATGGTTAGTTATATTGTTTCTTGTATATATTTTCTTAATTTTATATGGTCCCTTATACTGGTTATCCATTTTATGTCCAGCTTCATTTTTTAGTAAAACTAAATCTCCTATTTTAAGATCATAGTCTATTATTTTCCTATCATAATAAAGTTTTTGCTTATTTTTATTTCTGTCTAATAATATTTGGGCCCTTTTATGTGCTACTTCTAACCAAAATGTTGCCTCTTTGGCATAGTCATCTATATTGTATAGTGGAGAAATTCTATCTACTTTATCAAATTGTTGAAATTTATTTGGAAGTTTTGAAAAAACTTATTCATATGGACAGTAATTATGCACTGTTGAAGATGTTGTGTTAAAACAGTATGTGAAGTATTTTAACCATTCATCCCAGTCTGTTTTGTTCACTGAAATATAAGAACGTACATATTCATCAAAAGTCCTATGACTTCTTTCTATTGTTCCTATTGTTTGATGATGGTAAGCTGTTGAAGTTAGTTTTTAAATTTTTAATAAATCACAAATTTCCGATAGGATAGAATTTTTATATTCTGTTCCCATGTCCGAAATGAACGTCTTCATCGGACCATAGGTAAGTATAAAATTATCAAATATAGCCTTATGTATTGTTTTAGCGCTTTTGTCTGGTATTGGTATAGTTACTAAGAATTTGGTTAAATCACATATTATCGTGATTAAATATTCATTTCCGTAAATTGATTTTGGAAATGGACCTATTGTATCTACACACACCGTTTCAAATGGTTTCTTTGGTGTTTCTGTAATGGTCATTGGACTTTTCAAATGTTTAGTTGTCTTTGTTATTTGACATATATGACATGATTTTACATATTTAGATATGTCTTTCGACATATTTTTCCAGTAGTAATATCTTTTAATTATCTGTATTGTTCTATATGTTCCACAATGTCCACCTTCTATGGGATCATCGTGATATTTCAGCATTATATCGAGAATTGCCTTGGCATTCTTACTATCAAATTGGGTCACCTCATTTAGTAGCGCTACTTTAATTTTATTCAATAATTTATTGCCCATATTTTTGAATTCATATATAGAGATAAATTCAAAAATTTTCTCACTAGGTGCCACTTGTAATTCATAAACATTACCGGCCACATTTTCGAGCCTAGAGAAAAATTGTCCTAAGTCAAAGTTCTCGTTAATAAACAAATATTTACTTTGTATATATGTTACTATAGATTTTCCTCGTTTGATATAACATCTCCCGGGGGAATCTCTTTAGTTTACAGTATTTTCTGACGTCAGAGTTTGTTAAAGGTACATATATACTGGGCTTATCTTTATTAGTATTATTTTTATGCTGTTTATTAGAACTACTGATTTTTTCTCCTTTATTGGCCATCGATCGAGTCGTGACCCCTAATACTGAAGAAACTTTTTTATTCATGTCTTTGAAATCATTTAAGTATTGTAGTAGTGTTGGGCTCATTAATGCTTTCATTAAATGTTTAAACGCGATATCACAATCATTACTCCATTCGAAGGGTACACCTTTCTTGTAAAATCTTGTTATATGCCTCGAGTGTTCTGAGAAGTTTGGAATAAACCTTCGATAATAATTACAAAAAGCTATAAATCTTTTAGCACTATCAGCATCTTTTGGTGCTAGATAATTTTCAATTATCGAATATTTACTATCATCTGGGAGTATTCCTTTGTTAGTACACTTATGTCCAACGTAGGTTACTTCCTTCATAAAGAATGAGCATTTTTCTGGGTGTAATTTAAGATTGTGCTTCCTGCATAATTCGAAAACATTTTTTAAATTCGAAAGCATGTGCTTTTCTGAGCAACCTAACACAACCAAGTCATCCATACAAAGGAATGCCTGGTCTGGTTGCAAACCACTAAAAGCGAGTGTCATTATTCTTTGAAAAGAATTAGGTGCTATTTTTAAACCATAGGGCAATCTAGTAAACCTATAAGTTCCATTTGTTGGTGAAAATGAAGTCAGATCTCTAGAGTTTATCTCCAATCCAATTTGGTGAAATCCAGACATCAGACCCAGACATGAAAAATACTTTGCTCTGTCGAGTTGGTCTAGAATGTCATCTATTCTCGGTAATGGAAATTTGTCTGCCATTAATTTCTTATTTAGCTGTCTATAATCTACTACTAGTCTCCATCTTTTTGTCCCTGAATTTGGAAGTGACTTTTTTGGTACCAACAGAATTGGGCTGTTGTACTCAGAATTTGATGGTTCAACTATTTTATCGTCTATTAGGTTTTTAAACTGCCTATCTATTTCCTCTTTGTGTGCATGTGGTATACGATAGTTCTTGATGTACACCGGTTGTAAATCCTTTACTCTCAATTTTTGTTCATAAAAATTGTTAGTTTTGATTGTTTCTGATTCTAAACCGAAAATATCGTTGTATGAGGCACAAAGCTCAGTTAATGTATTTTTAAATTGTTCGGAAAATTTTCCTGCAAAATTTTTAATATTTCCGATTTTCTGTGTAGATTTTTAGTTGGATTTCTTTCTATTCGAAAAGGTTTTCTGTTTTTATTTTACTTTTATTAACTGTTGTTGTTGTATTTAGAATACGAATAAATGCTTTATTAGATTTTACCATGTGTTTGCAATGAAAACACCTGGTTCAAATTCTAGATTTGGAATTAGTATTTCATTATCGCAGTTAATAAAATTAACTTGCCGTATTACTTCAGATCTTGGTGGTAAAATAATGTCATCGCAGTTATTCGTAATCGGTATTTCTATTGATTGTCGTATATTAAAGGGGCGTAGGATAATGTAATCATTATTTTCATTGAAATCTAATATACAATTGTATTTTTTTATAAAATCCATTCCAATTATTCCGTCACAGAGAATTGGAAAATCATTTTGTACTACTTGGAAGTTATGGGGTATCAAGAAATTTTTAAATTTTAAATCGAAAAATGTAGTACCTGTTGATTTAATTTTACCTTGTCATATTCCCGTCAATGTGGTTGTTTTATTAGTATTTATTTGGTTTAGTTTGAAATTTTTTTTATTAGTGTTAGTTTTATCTTTTTGAATATTAATGAAGAAACAAAAACAGATTATATACATTATTATTTACTGAGTTTCTCTTAGGGGATGATTCGAGTTTTCCGAATCATTTTCGTTTGAGTCTGTTGCTCTGACGTAGTTTCTAGTTCTACGATTGTTATTGTACCTTTGTCGGCTTCTGTTGTTGAAATTATTCCTATTAGTATTATTACCATTGTTGGTGTTATTATTGTCGTTATTATATCTTGGATAATTTTTTCTTTTATTAAATTTTACATAATTTCCTCGGAAATTATTGTTTGGTTTCTGTCCAAAATATAATATGGCATTTTGTTGCCCAGTTGCCTCTGTGCAACTATTTATGAATTTACCAATAGCGTCATTCATATTGTTAAATTGTCCTGCCTCCATGATAAGTTTTACTTTATCAAGGGTGCAGTTTTTAGTAAGTGCTTTTACAGCAACTTGCGTCGAGTATTTGGTTGCTAATTGGCATGGCAAACCATCTGAGATATATGCATTTTCTAAGGATTTCGCTAGGTTTTCGATTTCGTTACAGTAAGCGTTTGGTCTTTTATTGAATTGTTTTGTACTCATTATTTTTGCAGAAAGGACTTCAACAGATTCGCCCTTCACGCTAACTTTGAGTTTGGTTATTATATCTGATATGTTTGATTCATTAGTTATTAAATTTCTAGCCGTTCCTTTTAATTTGGTTTTTATAAAGGATACTGCAGCTAGGTCATGTTGACCCTTTATTGTATCAACTAAATTTAATGAATCGATAAAGGATGTCAGATTTTCAGGCTTCCCATCGAAGTCTGTAATCAGCTTGGAAGCTGTATTGAGAAATTCAACGATTGTTTGGCTCATTTTGTCTGTTGTCGATGGTATAGTGAAGTTATAAGGTTCACTTTCGTGTATTGAATTAGGTAATTCTATTGTTATAGCCTTTTTTGCTGCTATTTTTGTAATTTTATTTTTTAAATCTAAAAAAATGCATCTGCTTTAGCTTGATGTGATAATGTAAGTCTGTTATAATAAACGTTAAATAAAACTCGTATTTTCTAGAGATTTTTAAAAAGGTTATTAAAATGAAGTCTTATTGTTTCTTCTCTGATAGGTCTATCAACATTTAGGCATTTGTATGTACGTTCGAATTCTTCCTTAATTAATCTGGCTTAGTTTACAATTTGGTTCCATTCCATTTTAATCCTCTATTTTGGTTATTATCATATATTTATATTTTCTCTGATTTTTTTTTCTATACTTTATCTAAGTCATTTGCTCGACTTACATATTTTCTCTTAAGGGATTTCTTATGAAGTAGGTAAAATTTTAAAAGTAAGTCTACTGTACTAATAATTATAGCTATAAGGAAAAGTGTCCACAACGAATCAATTTGTGTGGTATGATCTATAATTTCTACGTTATTCACTACATTTGCGTTCGGTTTTTCTATCTTAGAGTTTGGTCTCCCCATTTTAAAATGTTTTTTTTTTCGCAAATTTTTATAATTTTTAATGGGTTCCTACCCTTATTTTCTATATCTTACTCTTCTTACTATTTTTGTTCTTTACTATTTTATTGAGCGTATTGTTTTCTCTTCTATTCTAGTAGTGCTGTAGCTAAATCTTATTCTGTAGGTTCTCCTATCATTCCTATCAGTTTCCAGTATTCTGACTACCATTCTAATGATGAAGTCATTATTTTAATTTTAATTTATATCAAAGAGCCAATTTACAATTATGAATATATTTAAGATTATATCATTATATTATTTTTATTCCTTGTTGTTTATGTCATTACTTGAGACATATAAATAATTTTATATTGTTTTTTTTTTCTTTTTTTGTTTAAAAAAAAAATGTTGTCCACGGCGGTTAACGCCTATCGACCTATGAGTTCACTCTAGGTGCACTTCATTTAAATTAATATTAAAGTTAGTTAGTTGTTTTTAGTTTTATTTTAATGAGCTGCTCCAACTCGGTTATTCTCCTCCAGAGATTTGTGGCATCATTCCAGCTGGGAGGGGGTTGTCTATGTTTTTCTCTCAATAACAGGCGCCCGTTCTCTTTTTAGTCTGCAGAGTAGTCCTCCTCTACCCTTTGGTTTTTTCACTTTTGGTATTTTCGTTTCTTCTTGTTGTTTTCTGCTATTCCTTGCTCTGAACTGTTCCAAGGTCAATGGCCTGGACCTTCTTCAGGCATCTGGCAGAGGCTTGGCTGTCCCCCAGGAACTGTTTAAAATGGAGTATCCCTTTTGTTTTTGTTTGTTTTTCTCTCTCTCTGGGTGTTTTATTTGAGATACCCTAGGAGGCTTGCCTGTTTTCCCACTTTGGGTGCTTTATAGTGTAGCACTCCAAAGGACTGGTAGAGTGATTTTATTACTTCTGCATTGGGTGCTTTATATTCGAGCGCTACAACGAATTTTAAGGATAATAGCTATTTTTGGGTGCTTTATAGTTGAGCACTCCAAAAGTCTGGCAGGATCGCCATGTAGATTAAAACTATTACTTTTTATAATTCCTAAATTCAAAGGTGCAAATGACTTGCACTCTTCGCCTTTGTTAATTTAATTGCCTTAAATTATAAATTATTCCAGCTTATATACTACTTATGCGAATTTAGCTTAACCTAATAATAATACAAGTTTGTGTGTATTTTAAATAGTTTCCCACGTTGAAAACAAATGGGTTTCAAGTAACATTTTAAAATTAAGCATGATTAAATTTAGTGTGACATACGATATTTGGATGTCAGTCACTTGAAGTAATAAGTTCATTATTACTAAAATAATGCAATCATGCTACAGATATAAATCTGGAAATTATAACAAAATTTCCAAAGAAATTTTGTGAAGATGCCACAATGTCGTGGAAACTAACTAATTGATATGCAAAATGAGATTTAAACTATAAATATGAATGAAATAGAATTTTTAAGGACTTGTCCTTATTTCGACAACGAAATACATAATAGTAATACCAATGTTTTGAAAAATTTTTACAACATTTCAAATAATGAGGAACAGTCGGATTTAAAAAATATTTTAATTTATTACAAAGATCTAATTTTTGTTGAAGGCCAAAATCTAGGTAATACAAATTTAATTGAAAATGAAATTACGACAATAAATGGTAGACCAATTTATGTGAAAATGTATCGGTATCCCCATGTTCATGAACAGGAGATTTGCAATCAGATTGACGATAAGTTAAAACAGGGTATTATAACTCATAGTAATTCCCCATATAATAGTCCATTGTGGATAGTACCCAAAAAAATTGATAGTTCGGGGGAGAAAAAGTGGAGAATTGTGATCGATTATAGGAGATTGAATGATATTACTGTGAATGATAAATTTCCAATTCCCAATATAGACAGTATATTAGATAAATTGGGTCGTGCTCAATATTTTTGAACAATAGATTTAGCTAAAGGTTTTCACCAAATTCTCGTCAAGGAGGAGGACCGGTTGAAAACTGCATTTTCTACCCCATATGGTCACTATGAGTTTATCCTTATGCCTTTCGGTTTGGAAAATGCTCCGGCTACATTTCAGAGATTAATTAACCATGTACTTCGTGATCTTATAAATAAAATCTGTGTCGTATATTTAGAAGATATTCTAATATTTTGTACTAGCTATGAGGAACATCTTTGTAGCATAAACAGGATTTTCAAAAAATTATGGAAGCGAATCTTAAGATACAAATAAATAAATGTAAATTTTTTGCAAAGGAGACTCTATATTTAGGAAATATTTTGACACCTGAAGGAGTCAAACCAAACCCCGATAATGTTGAAACTAAAGGATTTTTCAACAGGGACGCTACAAAAGTAGAGCGACAGGGACAGCAAACGACGCCATATTTCCTTCCGCTCTTTTGACATTTCTCTTCAGTAAGGTTTACCACTTTATAATGGAAAGATATACGAGCCAACAACGAGTCGAAATTATTAAAATTTACTACCGAAATTCGGAGTCAGTGGCCTCAACGTTAAGAGCGCTACGTACGGTCGTCATAATTGTCCTAGCAGATCAACAATTGAGCGTCTAGTGAAAAAATTTGAATCCACAGGCACAGTACATAATGTTCCCGTGCCAGTGAGACAAAGAAGTGCCCGTAGTGTCGAGAATATTGCTGCCGCTGAGGCTTCAGTTGAAGAAAGCCCAAATGTGTCTCTCACACGTCGTTCTCAAGCGTTAGGCATCTCTGTGACGTCGTTGTGGCGAATTTTGCGAAAAGATCTTGGCCTACATCCTTACAAAATCAAATTGACGCAAGAACTGAAGCCGCTTGACCACCAGAAGCGTCGTATGTTCGTGAATTGGGCTGAGCAACAACTTGAAAATGATTCGGATTTTCATCGAAAAATCATCTTCAGCGATGAGGCTCATTTCTGGCTGAATGGCTTCGTCAATAAACAAAATATGCGTCATTGGTCAGACAGCAATCCACACATACTCCATGAGTCATCATTGCATCCCGAAAAAATTACGGTTTGGTGCGGTTTATGGGCCGGCGGCGTCATTGCGCCGTACTTCTTCCGTGATGATCAAGACCGGCACGTTACTGTGAATAAGAATCGCTACCGATCAACGATAACCGAATATTTTTGGCCCCAATTGGATGATATGGACTTGGAGGACATGTGGTTCCAACAGGACGGCACCGCAAGCCACACAGCGAATGTCACAATCAATTTATTGGAAACCAAGTTTGGAGAACGTGTTATCTCACGAAATGGTCCAGTCGATTGGCCGCCTCGGTCGTGCGATTTGACGCCGTTAGACTATTTGCTGTGGGGCTACGTCAAGTCTATGGTCTATGCCAACAAGCGAGCAACTATTGATGAACTTCGTACGAATATCGAACGTGAAATTGCAGCAGTATCGGCCGATTTGTGCTTGAAAACCGTCGAAAATTGGGTTCAGCGTCTGGACTTTTGCAAGCGTGCCCGTGGTGGCCATGCAAAAGAAATCGAGTTCCATAGATAATAGCATCGAACGTACTTTTACAGGAATAAAGAATTTCATTGATATCCAAAACCGTTTTTGTTTTATTTAAAAAGACTTTTGTTGCGCTCTTATTGAAAACCCCTTTATTTTAAAATTAAAACTGCCTACTACTGTCAAAGGAATTAAGTCCTTTTTGAGTATGACTGGATATTATCGCAAAATATCTTAAGAAGGATGTTAGATTAAATATAAATGATTCTAATTACATAAATGCCTTTGAGAAACTTAAGAATATCATAACTGAAACCCCGGTACTTAAGTATCCTGACTTTAAGAGACAATTTCAGCTTGTAACTGATGCTAGCTTGAATTCTCTAGGTGCTGTTTTGCAACAAATTGGTCATTCCATTTGTTTCGCAAGTAAAACGTTAAATGAACATGAAAGAAACTATTCAGCTACCGAAAAGGAGCTTCTAGCTATAGTATGGGCCACAAATTATTCCGTCCATATTTATATGGTGTTAAGTTTGACATTTTATCGGATCATCAGCCATTAAGGTGGTTATTCGTAAAATCCCAGAGTAGAGAATTGAATCCTAGGCTTTACAGGTGGATTCAATTTAACTGTTAATTATATTAAAGGAAAGGACAATCAGGTCGCAGATTTTCTGAGTAGAATAAATAACGATTCTGGTGAAATAAACCTTTTGAATAGCTCTAGTGATTCGTTATATAATAAAAATGATACTGATTTAGCGACTATCCATTCACATAGTAGATGGAAATAGGAAAATTTATATAAGTTCAGGAGATTTGAACAATAATTTTGAGGATATACTCAAAAGAAATATAGAAAAAGGATAAATTGGAATTTTTACTGAGTTAGATGACTATAAATACAATATTTTACAAGCTAAAATTATAGAACTATTTAAGGGAGATCATAGTGTTAAATTTGTTAGATGTTCATATCATGCCACGGATATTCCATCTGAGGATGAGACTTACAGGCAGATCCATCATTATCACAAAAACGAGACAGGACATACTGGAATTAGTGAAAATTTTGAAGGGTTAAAAAAGAGAATTTATTTTCCAAATATTTCAATAATTGTAATGTGTGCAATAGAGGAAAATTTGATCGTAATCCTGTCAAGCCAAAATTCCAAATAACCGAAACTCCACAGGATTTTAACCAAATAATTCACATGTATGTATATACAAACTCTAAGTCGAATTTTTTAACGTTCATAGATAAGTTTTCGAAATTCGCTACAGCTTATTATTTAGGAGATAGAACCAATCAGACCATAATAGAAAAACTCAGGCTCAGAAAGGACATTTTAATAGATTAGTTATAGATAATGAGATGAAAAGTGTTAATATCAAGGATTATTTCCGAAATGAGAATATAGATTTACATTTGGTTAAACCCAACAACCACACCGGAAATGCAGATATTGAACGGTTACATAACGCTCTATGTAACAAAATAAGGATTCTAACTATAGAGTAGAGAACATTAAGTATTAAAGACAAAGTAAGCAAAGCAATAGAGTTTTATAATACCAGCTTTCATTCTGCAATAAAAGAAAAGAACAACCTATAAAGGTTGAATATGGAAATTGCAATAAGACAGAAGTATATAGAATAATGGTAGATCATAAACAAAATTACATTGACAAGAGAAACAAGGATAGAGAAGTATATGTTGATAATAGAAATGAAGGATATATTAAAAATTATAGGTCTAAGACACAAAGAACAGCCGAAATTTAAAATAAGTGCTTTGGAAAATATACATAGTTCTTATGTTAAAAGAAAATCAAAGTACGATGGTTTAATTAATACAAGGCAATATAATGTTTAAAAAAAAAATATATTCTAAAAAAAATTAATTTGAATTAAAAAATTGTTTTATTTTTATCAAATTAAAAATTGTTAAATATAAATGTATGTAAATATTGTAATATTATTAAATATTATTGTACTTTAATATGAACATGAATTCATCAATTTTATATAAATAATTATTAATTATTTCTAATTAATTTTTTTCTAAATAAGTGTCAATTTTAATATCAATATTTAAAACAAAAAAAAAACAAAAAAATCAAAAACAATTACAATTAAGTTTCAAATATAAAATTACACTGTGGTTGTTCCAGGTTCAGGTTAGCAAAAGTTAGGTCGATTCTGAGAGTGATAGCTTTGCAATCAAATGCCGATTTTCGGCATATTGTTGATATGGTTTTTTGCCTATAACTCGTCGACTAATTGATATTTTTTAAATCTGTAAAAGCCAAATTATTGCTAGAGACCTGTGCAACAATTAAAATTTTTTAAAAAATTGATTTAGAAAATTTTTGTGGTGCTTATGAAGCAAAATGTTGTAAAAATTATTTGTTTTTCATGCTTTTTGAAAATATTTTCCACAAAACTAAGTCTTTTTTGCTTTCTGTTTAATCTATAATATGCTTCTCAGTTTCTTCAATAAATTTAATTTGAAAAGAAAGCAATCATAATATAAAACTTGCGTTTTTCAGCTTAATATTAATTTACTTCTCATTTTTTATGTACCAATTTTGTTCGGTGTTGGTTTTGAAGAAACATTGAAAAGGAAATTATAAAAATGTGGAAAAAAAATATAATTTTGAAATGTTAGTTAGGAAATGTTCTTGGTTTTTAAATCCCTAAGGTGAAAACTAACCTGCGTTATTTTTGTAATAAACATTTTTTAGAACAAAAAGTAATATATGTGACCCATTTAACTTTTATTACGCCTATAAAATTTAAAATGCATCTTTATCTATAAGTATATGTTTCTTCGACCTTTTTGTTGTAACTTTAAAAAATAAATTGTCAAGCTCGAGGTCAATAAATATTTTATTATATTATTTATTTATTTTTCAATATTTTCTCATCCATTGGATGACATCTTCAGGAAAAAAAACTTAAAAGAATAAAATATATAAACTATATGAATAAAAATATTAATTAATATAATAATAACAATAATCACATAACTATACGAAATATAACAACAATCACTGTACATAAAACAGTAATACCTAAACAACAAAAACTTACAAGCAAACGAGTAACAATATTCAAAATGTAACTTAACGCATTAACAACTTCTATTGTACTAGTTGATGTTATTTTATTTTACTTATTATATGCCGATAGCTTTGGGCACAATTAGTGACGTCACTCTTAAAGTTTATTCTAAATATTACAAATAGAAGACAAATACAACAAAAGACTAACTCTAGAAATGCTTCATATAGTAAACATCTCACAACAACAAAGAATAAACTTTAAGAGTGACGTCACTAATTGTGCCCAAAGCTATCGGCATATAATAAGTAAAATAAAATAACATCAACTAGTACAATAGAAGTTGTTAATGCGTTAAGTTACATTTTGAATATTGTTACTCGTTTGCTTGTAAGTTTTTGTTATTTAGGTATTACTGTTTTATGTACAGTGATTGTTGTTATATTTCGTATAGTTATGTGATTATTGTTATTATTATATTGATTAATATTTTTATTCATATAGTTTATATATTTTATTCTTTTATGTTTTTTTCCTGAAGATGTCATCCAATGGATGAGGAAATATTGAAAAATAAATAAATAATATTATAAAATATTTATTGACCTCGAGCTTGACAATTTATTTTTTAAAGATACAACAAAAAGGTCGAAGAAACATATACTTATATTTAAAATATGGAGAGCACGCCGTTATATAAACAAAATGGTTTATAATAATATAAAGAAACAACACCCCAACATCAAAGGATATATAAATCAACACAAAACATTACGAATACGACAACTCAACATAAAATCAACAATAACATTCCTCATTAAATGTAGAAATATGGGCATAACACCAAATTTTATTAACAATACAACTAAAAATGTATATAATACTTTTACAGCAGATGTTATCTCAAAGAAAATTCGTGGCTTCCTTAATACGTTAATACAAAACTTTCATAATAAATTATTAAACCTTCTTATAAGACAAAAACATGAAATTGCTATAAATAATGAGAAGAGTATAGGAGCAACTAAGAATAAGATTAATGAACAATTGACAGAAGAAGAAAGAGAACTGTTTTGGACTAGTGAGGAAAATCTCTCGAGAATTAAGAACTCTAATATCAAGAAAAGACATGTAAAGAAATTCGAGGCATTGAGAGCTCGGCAGAGACAAGATTTAGATATAGTCTACAATAATAAGTGGTTTGTGAACAAGACAGCAATTAATATTCCTAATGATGTACAATGGCTCCTTTCTTTGGGTCCAAAACACGCACTACCGACGGCAAAGTGTGATTTTCCCATGTTTAAATATATTGCCGATGGAGAAGACCTCGTACGAACTTTAAAGGATGAAGAAAGGCAAGAGATGGGAAGGACAAAGTTCACATCTATGGTTGAGAACCACTTAAACAAGAATACAATGGATAAGAGAGAACGTTTTGTACACGGCACAGTGGGACAGGCAAAAACATTTTTAAAGAAAAACAGAAACATATTAATATTAAATGCTGACAAAGGTAACGTTACAGTGGCTATGGAAAGAATAGACTATGAGAATAGAATGAATAATATTTTGAATGATATGATGACCTATAAAAGATTGAATAAAGACCCCACTTCATCTTTACAAAGGAGAAATAATGAATTGGTTGAGGAACTACATAAGTGCAATGTAATATCTGTGATGGAGGAGAAGAGGCTGAAAAATGACTCAGCACTGGCTCCAAGAATATATGGACTACCCAAAATCCATAAGGACAATTTTCCTCTTAGACCAATTTGTTCATCGGTAAACTCCCCGTCTATTGGGTTATGTAAGTTTCTGTCTAACATTTTGGAGAAACTTACAGAAAAATCAGAGTTTAATGTAAGGGATGCTGTGCAATTTAGAGATAGGATTAATAATAGTACAATAGCTGACGACGAAAGGATAATATCATTTGACGTAATATCATTATTTCCAAGTATTCCAGTGGAATATGCGATAGAGGTTATAATGAGAAAATGGGAGGAAATAGGACAATGTACTAAGATCTCAAAGGAGTTATTCGTTAAAATATTAAAATTCTGTATTAAGGACAATAGATATTTCAAATATAAGGACAAGATCTATACACAAATTAGAGGACTGCCCATGGGATCTCCAGCTTCCCGAATAGTGGCAGATATAGTAATGGAACAACTTTTGAAGGAATGCGTGGGAAAATTAAAACAGAAGCCACGGGTTTTGACGAAATATGTTGACGACCTTTTTGGAATAATAAATGAATGTGCAATAGAAGAGACGCTTAAAGAATTCAATTATTTTCACCCTAGAATAAAATTCACCATCGAAGAGGAAGAAAACGGAAGACTGCCATATTTGGATACAATTGTTATTAGGAGTGGAAATAAATTAAAAATTGATTGGTACCAGAAGCCAATGTCTTCCGGTAGAATTATCAATTTCTATTCATGCCAACCTAAAAACGTCATTATGAACACGGCCATTAACTTCGTACAGAGAGTGGTGAGGATAAGTGACGAACAATTTCATAAGGAAAATCGTATGAGAATTAAGGACATTTTAAGAACAAACTCTTTCCCTGACAACATTATAGGAAATATTATTAAAATTAATGAGAGACAAGGATAAATTATACCAAAAGAAACTCTGACAATATATAAATCGATGACGTATGTACCTAAAATATCGGAAAGGGTTGAAAAGTCAGGATTGTACGACCGAGAAAATTATAAAATAGCTTTTACCACCAGAAATACTGTGAGACAACTGTTTTCAAACACGAAAAGTAAAATTTACGTAATGGATAAATCTAATTTGGTATATAAGATAAAATGTAATGGCAAAAATGGTAATATATGCGATCAAGTATATATCGGAACAACTAAAACTAAATTAAGAACGAGATTAGCTGGACACAAATCAGATATAAAACTTAGAAATAATTCTACTGTACAGAAAACAGCACTTGCGGCCCACTGTGCAGAGAGAGGACATTTTCCAGACTTAGAAAATGTTAAAATATTACAAATAGAAGACAAATACAACAAAAGACTAACTCTAGAAATGCTTCATATAGTAAACATCTCACAACAACAAAGAATAAACTTTAAGAGTGACGTCACTAATTGTGCCCAAAGCTATCGGCATATAATAAGTAAAATAAAATAACATCAACTAGTACAATAGAAGTTGTTAATGCGTTAAGTTACATTTTGAATATTGTTACTCGTTTGCTTGTAAGTTTTTGTTGTTTAGGTATTACTGTTTTATGTACAGTGATTGTTGTTATATTTCGTATAGTTATGTGATTATTGTTATTATTATATTGATTAATATTTTTATTCATATAGTTTATATATTTTATTCTTTTAAGTTTTTTTCCTGAAGATGTCATCCAATGGATGAGGAAATATTGAAAAATAAATAATATAATAAAATATTTATTGACCTCGAGCTTGACAATTTATTTTTTAAAGATGCATCTTTATCTTTAAAAAAATGACAGCAAAAGTTTTTTCCCTTCGTTTTTAAATCCCAAAGGTGAAAACTTACCTGCGTTATTTTTTTAACAAACATTTTTTATAACAAAAAGGAAT
The DNA here is from genome assembly GCA_949748255.1 of Eustalomyia histrio. Lineage (NCBI taxonomy): Eukaryota > Metazoa > Arthropoda > Insecta > Diptera > Anthomyiidae > Eustalomyia > Eustalomyia histrio. The sequence continues at coordinate 102,892,633 of OX456523.1, read as the reverse complement.
ATATGTGACCCATATAACTTACTTACTTTTCGTTTTTAAATCCCTAAGGTGAAAACTTACCTGCGTTTATATGGTACAAGCGAACTAATTTTAAAAATAAAGATTCAGTTAAGACTTGGAACTCAGCCGAAGCTGATGTCTTTTAATAAAATTTTAATTAAAAATGTAAAGAAGTAAATTAATATTAAGCTGGAAAACGCAAGTTTTGTATTATGATTGTTTTCTTTTCAAATTAAATTTATTGAAGAATCTGAGAAGCAAAAATATTTTCAAAAAGCATGAAAAACAAAAAATTTTTCCAACATTTTGCTTCATAAGCACCACAAAAATTTTCTAAATCAATTTTTAAAAAAATTTTAATTGTTGCACAGGTCTCTAGCAATAATTTGGCCTTTACAAATTTAAAAAAAATATCAAGTAGTCGACGAGTTATAGGCAAAAAAACATATAAACAATATGCTGAAAATCGGCATTTGACTGCATAGCTTGAAGGTTGGTTTTGAAAAAAAATTCGAACTAACATAAACAAACGCCGCGATACGGGTCTTCTAATTTAGCCTCTTTTTTCACCCCTCACTCTCAGAATCGACCTAACTTTTGCTAACCTGAATTTGTTCCACAGTGTTATTTAATTGAATAAAGCACTCCTAGTCCTAGTTTTTATGGGGGAGTAGTTACGATATCAATTTGACATCGTTACTCTCTTCATTATATTTAGTTACTTTCTTCTTTTCATTTTATTATTTCCTTAATTATTTAACTTTATCCGATTTTGGCTTTATGCAAATACTCAAAACTAGATTTAAGAACTTACCAAACATTAAACCATTTTAGTAACTAAGTATTAGTCATTATCCAACCTTTGAATAAAAAACATAAGATTTCATTCAAAAAGTGTTAATTCGGTGTATTTTAATTTAAAATTACATAACGCGCATGTTAAATTTTTTCTAGTAGCATATAAATAAACATATTTGAATTTATTTAAACCAAAAAATTAATTTAACTTTTTAATAACATTTCTTAATACAAATTTTAAACCAACCAACTCAAAGCAACACTCACCAAAAAAAGTCTGTAATGGCAACTCAAAATTTTGCTGTTATTACGGGAAATTCTTGCTATTTTACGTTGTTGTCCTCTTTTTAGACATGAGTCGGTATCTTCACTTCCGATCCCTTTTTTAACCTATGTAACATTTTAGGGCAATTTAAGTTTGTATGTATAAGTTTTAATTATTAGAAATAACATTTCCTTCAATATCCACTTTTTTAAAATTAGTAATTTTTTTTGCTAATTTTAGCAAATCGGTTTTCAAAAATTTGTAAAATGATTTCTGAAATTAGCAACAAAAATTTGTAAATATTCTGTAAAAACTCTGTAACTTGAAAAATGTAAATAACAAAATGATTTGCTAAATAATAAATTTTTTACTAAAAATCAGTACAAAAATAGTAAAGTGGGATTGAAAACCGTTTACAAATTTTTCTACTAACTTTTTTTCTGAGTGAAGTGCTTTGTAGTCTTTAGGAAATACAATAGACAATTTATAATTTTTGTTCTAAAAAATTCTAAATCATGTAAATTATATTTTTATGTACTATTTCAAGACAAAGTTGCATTTCTTTTCGATGTCATAATAGAAAATTAATATTTCAACTCTAGGAATTCTGCCAATAAAATTCTTATGAAATCGGTACCCAACCAAATTTATTCCACAACCTAAACATAAATGATAAGGTGCAATATAACTAACTAGAACTAGCTCCAGAAGTGGTTCTAGGAATATCTGGTTACTTTTGAAATAATTTCAAACAAAAAGGCAAGAAGTTGTTCAACAAGTCCTTCTTAGAAACATAAAATTTGCCTGTTAAATTAATGATGGATGTAGTGCCCAGATTCTATAAGACAAGCGACGATTATTTTCCACTATTTACCAAACTGTTGAACTTAATCATTGAAAATTACTGTCGTTTAACAAATGTATAACAACATTTTACAATTTTTAAGTAATATGGTTGATATTTAATTTCGAAAGTCGACGATAAACGTTAATCGTCTTTTAAAACAATTCTAAAACTATTTCAACTTCAAAATATATGTTAAAAGCCTCCAGAATAGGCAGATGTAAAGCAAAACATTTTGAAATGCATATTTTGTTCCAATAAACCGAGCACGTTGCTAAGTATTTTTTTAAAAAGCAATATGACGTTACTGTTTTTTAATTTATGTATATTTACATTTTATGTACAGTTATAATTCATTACTATTTTGGCTTCAGCGTCAATATTAATATTATTATATTAATATTGTTTTCCATTGGAAATAACAAACCCAAAAAAAGAATTCGTTACAATTTACTAGATAAGGACCTGGTAGGAATATGCGTATTAAAAATATTTATAGACACTGAAGTTTTCTGAGCTTTTTTAATAGAAAACCTCTTTAACTTTTAAGCTCAAACCAAACCATACAATAGGTCTGTACGAGGTAATTTTGGGTAAAGTCTGGTAAAATGAGAATAAACAAAAAATTCTCTCACAAAAACATTAAAATTACTAAAATTCTGCGAACGCACAAACCACATTTCATACCCAAGAAACAGCTGTTTTAAGTAATTAAAAATTAGATATAAACAGTTTTGGAGCGATTCTGCAACAAAGTTAATGTTATCAATTATTGAGGAACTCCGGCCAAAGTTGGGTAAAAGTGTTTACGTAAAAACTAAAACCAAAATCTACAAGCTTGCTGCAGAGAAAATGACAATCAACGGACACAATTTTACCCCAACACAAATTGAAAATAAATTTAGAGGACTTGAGCGCCAATATAAAAAGGTCAGTCCCAATAACAGGCAAACTGGCCGAAGCAGACAAACCTGTTCGTTTGAGAGGTATGAACAAAAATAAGATAAATATTTTTAAAAATGTATACATATTTATTCTTTTGCAGTAAATTGACTAAAATTCTAGGCTAAAAACGCACCATTATTCCAGAATTCGTATTGGGAAGACAGTTACTGAATCTAAATAATGCAACATTTCAGATCATTAATTAATAAAATAAATCTTATTGCAGACGATGTTCTTATTGCAGACGATGTTCAGCTTCCAAAAGGAGGAGACAAATTGGTGTGAGAGAGCAGCTTTTAGATAAGATGGAAGAAATGAAGGAAGAAAAAAAAGATTTTCACATGAAGGTTTTGCATCTTTTTTTAAAAAAAGATGAAATAGAAGAAAAAAGAGATCTCAAAATAAATTAGAACTTCTTAAGATTCTTATTAATCAATATTTCGCTACTCTTTTGTGTAGCATCTTCAGTAGCGAAATATTGAAAAATAAAATGACATACAATTTTTGCCGGAAGAAAATGATGATAGAGAGGAAATGCCGCGAGAGACTTAATTTGTAATGAACTGCAGTCTAAAAACAATGACAACGCTTCCCTTTAGTTTTAAAATAAACATATTCATTTTTATTATAATAAACTAAATGAAATTATAAACTAAATAAAAAATTAATAACTAATATATATTATTTATTTTTCAATATTTCGCTACTCTTTTGTGTAGCATCTTCAGTCATTTTGAAGAACGGGACCAGTATGAAGAATATCATTAAGACTTAACCCATTTGAAGATCGGGAAGAAGCATTAAAAACCACACGAATTTTCGTTGATGTGCTTTCTGGTTTTATAACCGCATGGTGAGGCAAATAGTAATGCAAAGGGAATTTAGAAAGCTTAGGAGGAAGAACTTTAAACATGTGATCCAAGTGACCATACTCTTCTATGACCTTATCATACTCCTCTTTAAATGTAGGGTTATAAAGCAACCTAGCTTCATTCCTAAGAAATTGTGCCATGGAACCAATTCTTGACTGACCCAACTTTAACTTTTGAGGATAACCTTCTTTAAATGGTAGTGAAACGTTATATCTACCACTTTCATCCCTTTTCGTGGTTTTAACATACAAATCTTCACAAAGTTTATCGGATGGGGATGCAAAGTTCTTCCGTGGAATATCCTCCTCCTCCCAAAAGCGTGAAATCTCTTTTTCTAAAGAGATTTTACACATATACGATGCAATAGTTGGTTCTGGATTGGACGCATTAAGAGGAACGGGACCAGTTGGTAATGCAAAGGGAATTTAGAAAGCTTAGGAGGAAGAACTTTAAACATGTGATCCAAGTGACCATACTCTTCTATGACCTTATCATACTCCTCTTTAAATGTAGGGTTATAAAGCAACCTAGCTTCATTCCTAAGAAATTGTGCCATGGAACCAATTCTTGACTGACCCAACTTTAACTTTTGAGGATAACCTTCTTTAAATGGTAGTGAAACGTTATATCTACCACTTTCATCCCTTTTCGTGGTTTTAACATACAAATCTTCACAAAGTTTATCGGATGGGGATGCAAAGTTCTTCCGTGGAAGATCCTCCAGCTCCCAAAAGCGTGAAATCTCTTTTTCTAAAGAGATTTTACACATATACGATGCAATAGTTGGTTCTGGATTGGACGCATTAAGAGGAACGGGACCAGTTAGAATCCATCCGAAGATAGTTTCCTGAGCAATTAAGGATTCGCACACTTGTGCCTTGTGGCGGAACGTATTATAGAAGGGAACACCTCTCACCCAATTAGTATATCCACTTTAGAACCATAGTAGAATTGAGGATCAGCGAGTTGAATTTCTGGAAGGTTCGAAAAATAGGAAACTGGCATAGGTTGGGAGGGGAGCTTGTCCGTTACTTGTTGAACAACTAATGCATCAACCGGTATTTCAATGCTCTCGTCTACTGGCGACCCGAGAATTAACGAGCATTTCAGCTGAGTAGAAGCGGAAACAAAGTCGCCAAGTCCGGAAACGTCCCATACTTTTGTTCGTCTATTCGGCAGCTTAATTTGCCTGAAGAAATCTTCCGAAATAAAAGACCCCTCTGACGCGGGATCAATAAGAGCGCGTGCCTGGTATCTTTTACCCATATGACACATATCTACTAAAGCTGTACCGAGCAAAACACCCCTAGCGTTACGAGTGAAAAAACTTTGAACAATCCCACCTCCCGAATTTTTAGTGGACTGTATATTAGGATTCGAATTGGAAGGAAATGAAGGTGAGTTCAGATTCAATGATGAATTGGTGTTTGAACTATGTGGCTTGGTGGAAGAGTTGGAATTGGAACCAAGATCTTTATGGAGCAAAGTATTGTGACGTTTTTGACATTTATAACAGCTGTGTTTGCTATTGCAATTCCTCACAGTCTGTGCTTTAGAGAAACAGTTAATGCACAAGTTCTGTTTCTTTATCTCACTAAGTCTTTGAGATTGGTCCATTTCTAAGAACCGATGACACTTTCGAATTATATGAATTTCTTTAGGACATAGAGGACATTTTGGCTCCTTGACGGAAGTTTGAAAACATTTAACATTTTTGGAAGAACTGGATGGTTAAGGGACATTTTTAGGCTTCGAACTAATAGAGTTAGTCTTATGTGAGATGCGGGACTCCGCTACAGGCTCTAGGGTTCTACAACGATCAGTTAAAAAGGCATCCATGGTAGACCACTTCTGGAGTCTTGTCTTATCAGGTAAGCTCTGCTCCCAGAGATTTAAGGTGGCATCTGGAAGCCGGTCATTACAAATGAGGACAAAGAGTGCATCCCAACTTGCAACATCAATATCATAGAGCCTAAGAGCAGTGATAACAGCATTTATATCCCGCTGTAGCAGCCTAATCTTCATGCCCGACTCCGAGTCTATAACGGGAAGGTGCAGAAGGGTTCTAATCTGTTGATTGACCAGTACCTTTTGATTATCAAAACGAGCACAGAGACTTTTCCAAGCCTCGTCGAAACCTTGATTAGTTAGCGGCGCCTTTACGATTACTTCGCGGGCCTCTCCGGAAGTTTTGTTCGTCAAGTGGAGAAGTTTTTCTATAGGGCTAAGTCTAGAATTTCTTATGTAAACAGCCTCAAACAGATCACGGAAAGTCGGCCAAGCTGAATAATCCCCATTAAATTGTTTAATGTCGCATGGCGGTAAATGGAAATTATTTAAATTGGAATTTTGGAAAGAAGTAAGGGACTCATTATTGACTACTCTATTCAGAGAGTCACTTTTAAAAGCAGACTTAGATCGCAGAGTATCAGCCAGGTCAGACAATTTCTCTAAACAATTACAGTAAGTCACATAAGTGCTTCGATATTTGGCCTTGAATGATTCTAGGTCAGTAGGATCATTGTCATTCTCTTTCTCGCCATCATTTTCAGCATTTAGCTCGCTCTCAACATCGAAAAGAAATTTTTCGTATGCGAGTTTAATACGAGACCAGGTGGTCTTGATTTCATGTTTATGTAGTTCGATGGCATGAAGAGTGTTGACTGGAAATTTGTTATCATTCAAGTCAGCTTCAAACTCAACTAAACTATCTGCCAAACGGATAAACTGTTCTAACGACATTTTGATTGGATTGAAGAATGTTTAAATGGAACGAAATAAATTAAATTTTAAACTTTACGGAATGTGGATAAAACTTTAAGTTTTAGAAAGGAACTTGTTTCAGTTGAGAGGAGAAAATAAATCTGTAAAAGGTTCTGAAAAATTATGATTTTAACAAAAAGTATGCTAATTTTGTACCAGAAACTTTGCTAATTTAAGGAAAAACAATTTATAAAAAGGAATTAGTAAATTTTTTTAATTTTACTAAAAGGAGAAAATTAGTTAAATATTATATTAAGAATCAGTAACGAAAATTAGAACAGATTTAGAATTTGTAAACAGGAATTTTAAAATCCGAAAAAAAAACACTTTTGATCAAAATGTTTATGTTTTTATACAGTAAAAAACCTTAAAACTTGAATAGAATGGAAAAAATATATATTTACAAACCGAGAAAATAAATCACAAATCAAACAAGAAATTCTTGTCAATTCGCAACATGAATATCAATGAAATATTAAACTTTTATCGTTTAATTATCTTCAAAAGCAGTTTATCAAAAGATCTCTATTGACGAGAAACACAAAAGGAAATAAATTAGAAATGATTAACCGTCGTGAATTCGGCACAAAATTAAAAAATAAGTGAAATGATAAAGTTATCAAACATTAATTTCATCAAACTTTTTTTGAGCTGCTAAAAATACAGTCAGCTGTTTTACTCGTAGAATACGTATGGATATACCCTTAAAGTATCTTTCAGAAACCCAAAAAAACAATAAAGTTCAATGAACTTGGAAAAATTTGGAAGTTTTTTTTTGGAAAATTCCAAAATATTGGAAATATTATGTTTTGTAATGGGAAGGAAAGAAACAAGAGCAGCTGTTTTTTGAAATACCAAAAATTACACCCAATCTTTATGTCAGTAATACCCCAGACCATAAAATTTCAAGTGATCTGAAGTATAACTTAGTGACGGATTAGAATAACTGTTCTTCTTTTCATTGGTTTTCTTATTATAACTGACGGTAAAAATTGAATGTAAAATAAAAAAAATGTTTTATAAGCTACCAAAGAAAAATATAATATTATTATTATATAGATATTTTCCTCTTTTACCGCTGTTCAAATATATCTCACAGAAATATCTATTTCGAGTAAACTTATTCCTCTGTTATTCAAGATCTCTATGTAATTTTTCCTTAACCAACCTAGGAAACTTGAAGAGACTTTGTATTTGAAAATAAACGAAAACTTGGTGCTCCGAAGAAAAGGAAAATTATTAATAAAAAATTTTTTATTTGAGAAATTTCACGAACAAAATTTAAATTCCTACGTTTGCTGATGGAATTTGTAGGGTGTAATTTAAAACATGCAAAGTAGCCTGGATGATATATTTGTTTTTTTTTGTGTTCGACTAGTTTGTGGGTTCCAGTGCAATTGCCATTAGCCACCCAGCAAACAATGATGATCTGTATTAGAAAATTAAATTTTTATTTTCCTTTTCAGTTAAAAGATTTGTTGTTACGAAAATCGGGGTTTCCTCTTTTATTGGAAAATAGATTTGAAAGTAAAAAAAGAAGAAAATATTTTCAAGGAGTGGAATTATAAAAATATATCCCAACGAAATATTGTTTTGGTCTGGAACAAAGAAAAAGTCTATTGAACTAGCTTTTATTTGTATGCCCGATTGTAGAAATGATTTTAAATTTGATATAATTTTATCTCCCTTTATTAAGCGCCAAGTATATATTAATGGTGTAAGATAAATGAAGCTTCCTTTTATTTAAAGGAAAGTTTTTCGTACAAAAATGTATGCTGTGATGTCGCCAAAAATATAAAATAAATTAAAGTCTCTGGAGTGGCAAAAAACACAAAATGGAATACATCAGTTATGTGTTTTAAGAGAAATTGGAGATAATTTGAATAATGTTTGGAAAGTAGGAGAATTGAAAAGAAAATGATTAATCACTTTAAGAGTAGCTTAGTTGGAAAACGATTATCGAGGGGAGCAAATACTTTTCTCTCTTCTATTAAAGAGAAGATAACTAGGCCCTTAAAAGAGTCGAACTTAAGAGAAAGTAGATGAAAAATAGTATTGTGTGAAGACTAATAAAATGAGACAAGGAGAAAATTATTTTAATCAGGGGAAAGATTTACACCAAAAAAAAAAAGGAGAAAAGTTTTATGGAAAACGAATTAAGAACGCTGCATAGATCTAATCATGCAAAAGGAATTTATAAAATTTGCGCAATATGGACAATGCCGACACCCTTTTGGATAATTTTATTTAAAATTTTTTGGTTTTCAGAAACTCACCGAACAATTATAGTGTTTAAATATAAAGTTCGTGCATTAAACGTCTACCCCTGTGGCAAATTTCTTGGCAAGTGGTCGTCTTAATGTTCGGGGCCGAATTTTATTTATTATACACTCGTTTTTTTCTCTATATCACTTTCCTTTTTTATATATATATATGTATTATATTTTATTCTATTTTTTTTCCCAAATATTAAATTTATTTTATATAACCTTATAGAATCTCACTTTACTATTTTTATGTTTTAATTTCTTTATCTCCTCAATTATTATATAAATATTCCAAATAAAAAAAGCACTTATATTGAAAAAAATATTATGCGACCACCGTTCTAAATGCTCTGCACTATCAGACTAGTATTCGAAAATAAAATAAGCAAAATCAAACGAACCTTGTTTTTGATGATGCAATTTCCAATGTTGTTGTAATTGTAAATGAGTCAATGTGGTAGGATCTCCTATGAATACTCAGAGTATGGAATCCGGTTCGAAGGACTAAAATGTTTATCTTACAAATAGGGGAATGTGGATGAGTGGAAGAATTCCTGGATAATAGATGGAGAAACCTCTGAACCGAAACAAAATCACCAGTTGATTTTGTTCTCAACACAAAATATCCCAAAATAGTACCAAAAAGAATAAAAACAAAAGAAATGTTGGAATTACTATATGGAATATTTTATTTAAATATATGGACAATGGAACTAGATCTTACCAGTATGAATGTTGAAACAAGAAAAGAACGTCATACGACAGATTTAAGCGGAAGTCAGTATCTATGACTTTTGCTTCAGATTTGACCCGTTATTTAGGCTTTAATGCTTGAGTAAGATAGAAGGTTATTTATCGAACTTTCCAACTTTCACATTATTCAGTTTTTAAATATAATAAAACTATTTGATTTGCCAATTACTTTAAGGGGGTTAATGCGTAAGGCAAGTTAAAACTTTGGCATTAACAGTCTCATTCACGTTTTACTGTTTTATATCTATTTTGAGTTCAATATATATTTTTTTTTTGTATTTATTTTATGTGAAAATTTCTAGGTGTGTAAATCTAGGCCCTTTTTATACAATTTTTAAAAATTTGTGTTTCAAACTGGAATTTTTTACTACAAACAAGGTCTAATTTTTCTACTTAGGCTTGAAAGCATATGTTTTAAATGATTAAATATAATAGCTTTAGCAAACAAATTCCAAATTTTTTTCCATTTGATTGGGGATTTTAGAGATCGTTAGATGCTTTCGATTCTGTAGATCACATTTGTGGGATGAAATTAAAAATTTTTATCTTTAAATGTGTTTTTAGGAGTCTAAAAAACAATTCCATCAAAACAAAATTAGATTCCGAATCATTTGGAACCAATTGTACCATACACTTTTCAAACATTATTAATATAACTCCCAGCAAAATAAGAGCTGAGGAAGAAGTAGTTTAACACTACATCTACTGAACACGAAGTTGTGAAAATTTCGGTGAATCATTAATGATTTTAACATTGGTGTGTCATTGAGAGGAAGTAGTTTGTTTCGGTGCTATGAAAAATCGATGAGCAGATGGACTTTTTCATTAGTTTACGGAAGTTGTTAAATATAGGGACTACAAAATAAATATAGGAAGTGGCTTTTTTTAAGTTAAAAATGTGATTTTGAACACGCCAAGAATTATTATTCCGACCAGGCCAAAGTAAATGTAACAGGCATGCAAAATATGTTTTCAATAAGGCATTAAATGACTGCAGGTATTAACTATTTATGGACTAACTAAATAATTGTTTTTTTTACTAGTGGGGGTTAATATCAACATTTTGGAAGTTGTTTAAAATGACTTCTTACAAGATTTGCACTATTAACTTCTTTTGATGTTCTGAAAAAGGATAACATCTATTTAATTTTGCTGGGCTGCTAACCAATTTGGAATTTATGTATTTTTACAAAAATTAATGACTTTTAGAACAAAATCTAATAAATTTATTAGAAAAAATATATAAAAATCTAATAATTTGACCAGATTTTGTTCAAAAAGTCAATACTTTTTGTAAAAATACATAAATTTTAAATTGGTTAGCAGTTATATGAAAAATGTTTGAAAAGTCATATAAAAGTAAAAGAGTGAGTGGTACAATTGGGTCGAAATGATTCGGAATCTAATTATGTTTTGATGGAGTTGTTAACTAGGCACCTGAAAACAAATTTTAAGATAAATATTTTCAAATTCATCCCACAAATATTATCTACAGGATCGAAAGAGTCTAACGACCTCTAAAATCCCCAATCAAATTGTTTTTATTTTATTAAAACTATTACATTTAATCATTAAAAACATATGCATTGGAGCCTAAGTAGACAAATTAAATCTTGTTTGGGGTGAACATTCAAGTTCGAAACACAAATTTTCAAAAATTGTATAAAAACATCCTAGATTCTCACCCATGAAAATTTTCACATACAATAAATACAAACATATTTATAGAACTCAAAACAGATATAAAACAAAAAAACATGATTGGGACTAACCTTACAAGCAATTAATTTAATTGGTAGTATTCGTTTGGTTTTTTTTTTGAAATTCTGCAAAATGCACAAGTTTTTTTTTTGCGTCAATTATTGTAGTATTTTTGAGGTTATGTTAACAGTTCCATAACGGGTTACTTTAAGAGTTTAAAATAAAAAGCCAAAATTAGTCAATTAAATAATCTTTGATTTACTTTTTGTTTGGCTATGCTAGCTTAACAAGTTACAGAAATAATGTGGTTCAAAATTTGTTAATATTAGTGTACAATTTTTTTTTGGTTGACTGTATACATATGTTATCCTAACACTCTCAGAATAATCACAATTTTCAACTTGTAACATACAAGACTATGATCAGTTAAAATTGAGTCAATAGCAACTATATTAGAAAGATTGCTGTAAACATGATCGATACAAGTGCCACTCTGTTGTCTTGTAACTAAAAAGTGGCAGCTACTTAAACCAAAACTTTGAAAAAGATTTGTGAAATCATCATCATTACATTGAATCAAATTTATGTTTGAATAACCTACTACAATCGACGGATTTTGCGCAAAATTTCTTAGATTTTTTTTTCTAATATGTCCATAAAATCATCAACGGAGCATTTTTGTGAACGATAAAATGTCATTAACTCTAGTGACTTTCCTTCGAATCTGAAAATTGTTACTTTCACAACAGTTTAGAGTATACTGAAAGTTTTCATTAATATAAATCGATGTACCGCCATATCCATCCGATCTGCAGCAGTGAACGTTATTGTAATGTGGAATTGAGTACATTTCAGAACATTTATTCTTAAACCAAGTTTCTTGAACCGCTGGAATATCCGGTAGTCTAGGTAAATTTTAAAGCCAAAATTTGAATTTTTTAGCGATGAAATGCTTTTAAAATTAATAGAAAATATTTTTAAAAATTTATAATTTATACTTTTTATATATATTTCATATGAATTAATACTTTTAAAATACTGATTAAGATTCATAACAAAATTTAATGATTAAAAGATTAAATACAAAAGAAAAAAGAGGTAGTAATTTACTATTATTTTTGATGTTCTGGCGACACAAAAGCACCCTGCTCCTCATCATCACTGCTTTCCAAGTTAATATCTACGCATCCTTGATTTGTTGGAACTGGCTTCTAGTAAAATTGAATCAACATCATCTATATCTCTTATCAAACGGGGACGAGATATAGGATTTCTTCTAACAAACACACGGCCATGATTTGGATAAACAGATTGATAGCCCACTTTTTTAATGTTTTGGCATAATTTAATAACGATAGAGTCCCACGACTGAGCAAATCATTTACAAAATTTTTTTTATCTCCTTCATCTTCCTTCAATTTTAGTTTAACTGCCATAAATATTTCTTTTATTGAACAATAACATTTTTCGTTCCAGATTTTTTGTTTCGACTGTTTAAAAAATAAGAATCATCAATTCTATCAGTTTGTATTTCAACACCATTATTTTTTGATAATTTAACTACAGCATCAATAGCAGATTCATTTTCATCTGGTTTTAAACCAACGACAATACAATAGTTCTTTACTTTTTCATCGTTTTATATTTTTACATTTGTTTTGAGATATTTAATTTCTTTTTTTAAAAAACAATTTTCTTTTTTTATTTCATCTAACTTCTTTTTGTTTTCAACCATTCCCTTCAAAATATCATCATATTGTTTTGATAAACAAGTAATCGAATCATGTATGCTTGCCAGTTGATCCAGCTGATTAAGTTTAATATACGATAACTCTTCTTTTATTGTTGCATTGTCCCCTCCTTCGCAAAAGTGACATTTATATTCCTCACTCTCATTTGCTACGAGATGATCAAATTGGCGCTTATCCAGCTTAGTACATACAACATGCAAAAATCGCATGCGATATTATCTTCTTTTTTCTCTACGACTTGATGCAGGCAAAGTTTTAACTAAAACAAATTTAACTTTATTTGTTTTCTTTTAAAAATTATTCTTTTAAATTGTTTGTTTATAAAAACCAATGAAATTATTTTTTAAAAATTTTTCTTCAGAGCAAGTAAAGAAAAAACACCTTCAATCACAAGGGTTGCCAACTCATCTTCAGAATAGGATTTTTGAAAGTTATTTATTTCTCATAATCAAGAGCAATAACACTAGTTTACAGCCGAAATGCGACAAGCGTGCCACTATTTTTTTATGTATTAGGGCCTCCTAAAGCCGAAAATTGTATTTTTTTCTGGGCTAGTTTTTGAAATTTTTTTAATTTGTTTATTTTAATTTTTTAGTGAATTTACCATTTTGACTATATCTAGAGTTTGGCTCAAAAATGTATTATCAGTCAAATTGCAAACGAAGAACCAGTTAAGGCACAACATGTTTTGTGAATATGGCTTTTAAATCGGTTAAGTAGTTTAGAAGATATGAATCAAAATTTCCCGAAAAAATACATTTGTTTTTTGATAAAAACACAAATTTTGAAATTTCAAAAAAATAATAAAGATATTCGTCTCTCTTAAATGTTGTTCTTCTACAAAGAAAATAAGCCATTTTAAAGGAAAATCTATTGATAAATATCGAAGTTATGATCACTTATGTAAATTTTAAATTTTTATGTTTTTTGTTTTATATTACTATTTTTTACGGAATCACTGCACAAAGATCATTGATTTTAAAGAAAACACAAATTGGACAGTTAAAAAATTAGTTATATTCCAAAAAAAAAAAAAAATGAGAATGTGTTGGTGGCACGCAATTTACTCAAAGATATTTATCAGAAATACTTTGGAATAATTGTCACAAATTTGCAAGAAAGATGGATACCAAGTATCATATGTCTTCCGTGCTATAGAAATCTTACAAGATGGGCTTCTTGTACGAAATTGAAATTATTTTTTACTGACTTATTTAATATAAATACCTCATGTGAAAACTCTGTAATTTGTAAAATGTTAATAGCAAAAAGATTTGGTAAATGATATTTTTTTACTCAAAATCAGTACAAAAATAGTAAAGTGGGATTTAAAACCGTTTACAAATTTTTCTACTAACTTTTTTTCTGAGTGTTCGCTGTCAAATTGTTGCTCAATCAACTCCATTTTCTCATTATAATCACCATCTGATTCACTTGATGAGTCTATGAGGTCCTCAACAATCATTTTAAAATCAGTTTCTTCTGTTGGGTTGCTTGCGTCAACTATGTTATTTATCTGGAAGCAACTATTAGTTTTTTATGGCAAAAATCTACATGGTACTTACTTCGTCATTAATAGCAGAACCACTTACAGCACTGGAGTTGATGGAAATACTATCGCAACTTAGCTATAAAATACCATGTTTATTTTATTAATAAATATATTTAAAATGCCAAATATCAACTTACATTTTCAAATGTATTTTCCATTATTAAGAAGATAAAATTGTTTATTGTAAATTTTTGTATTTAACTTTAATTTTTTTCACAAATGCAAATAGCTGATTTATTAGCAGCAGTTAAAGATTTGACAGTTTTACCATTTTACCCAAAGAAAAAGTACGGGTAAGTTCTGGTAAAAATAGAAACACAATTACACTCTCATGAACTCTCTCATTTACCCAATTTTTCACAAGAAACGCTTTCTTGTAAGATTGGGTACCCGCGGTAACGTACGTCGAACACACCTAATATTTTTAAGATTTATTTATTGAATAGTGTTTTAGGGCAGCCATGGTTTATTTAGAAAATTTTCTGCAATAATTTATCTGCTGTAAAAGACTGTATACACTGCATTTTTCTGTTTTAGATTTAAGAGTTTACTTGAGGACTTTGTGTCCTTACTGGTGAAGGATATACTTTTATTTTGCATTTAATTATTAATCGCCAATTTTTCTGATTAATCGACCCGAATAACTGATTATTAAATTTTCATCGTTTTTTGAATAATGCCCTAACCGGTTAACCGGCAGGGTCGAGAAATTGGAAACACTGTTTAATGCAATTTTTGAGAAAACTCAACTCGTGACGCACGCTACAGAAATTAATATGCTATATTTTGTTAATTGCAGAATTTTAATTTTTGTATTTACATACAGCAAAAAATAAAATTGATTAAAAATTATAGATGACTTGCAAAAAAATTTCATTCTACTCACAACATAAAAAAATCCTTATTTTCCGTGACGCACGCTACAACGCATGGACCTAACATTTCATACCTAATCTTAATCTTTCCAAAATAGTAAAAAAAATTAACTAAAATTGAAGGGAATTGAATTAAAATATGGCCTTCGATCGCACCATCTATGTTAGCACTAAATCTTAAAAATGTTAATTTTTTGTATAACATTAAGAGATCAGAGGTAGGGTAGGATTTGGTAATCATTTTTGTAATTATGATCATCCAAATATATTTTATTTTTATATTTACAATATTATATATCTAGTCTAATGTTCCATTAAAAAAAAATTTGTTGAATAAATTTCAAAAATTTTTGGTTTGTAGACAGTTTCTGGGACCTGCCCATATGTAAATTCTTTCTCAAAAACCACAAATAATGAAAAAATAATGAAATCTTTTTTTAGATCTTCTAGCTGAAGTTTTAAAAATTTATTCGCCATATTACAGAAGAAATGTTGGTGATGCAAGCAGAAGTAAGAAGTAAAAAAATTGCTTGCAATTGCAGCAATTTTTATTAATAATAAAAGAAGGTTTTCAGGGATCAAGAAGCCTCTAACTTTGCATGGAACATACTTTTATGTTTTTGCCAAAAAGTTGCATTATTTGTTTTAAATACTCGTACTATTACTTTGCAGACGCCTTCAGATCAAAATTCAATGAGTCTTCAGAATAGGAGTTTGATCAAAATTGTATAAAGCGGCATCCAATCGATTGAAAAAATTGAAAATTATCATTATAATAAGAAAAATAGGATTTCTTTTGTTGGAGATGAGAAGACGATTGCAAGAAAAATCCGAAAAAGGAATAAAGAATAAATTGAAATTCAACCCTGCCGGTTAACCGGTTAGTGCATTATTAGAAAAATTACGAATTCGATTAACCGTTTAATGCAAACTAAATGTATTTCTTTTCTAAATAACAAAACCATGAGCTGCTTTTTTGTGAAATATCAACTTATGTCTACTACATTTGGTTATATATTCGAAGCATCCTGAGACTTTTTAAGAAATCAGGCCTTAGAATCTTGATGGTTTTTGGAAGGAATCTGAGGACTCAATGAAAAAGTGTTGCCAGACATCTTCAGTGGACAGATAAACAAGGTGTTTTACCGAAGTACAACATTTTGTCGAAAAAGCTAGTAATTTTCTTTATTTGTCACTGTCGAGACGTCAGAAAATTTTTAAATAAACAATAGCTGCATTCAAAAACTCGGCTTAAGAAAATTTTCTAAGATTTAAAAAAATCAGTAACACTCATATCCATACTTTTCACAAAACAACTTGTTTCTACTGAAGTTCTTCAACTTTTCAATTTTTTTTGATAAATCAATCAAGTCAATTAAGTTACAAAATTCAATGTTATTTTCTTTGATTTTATCATTTTTATTTTTTTTTAATTTTTAACGACTGTTTTAAGAAAATAAAAATTTCAAATTGAAATCAATTTGCAATTATTATTTTGAAATATCTTTTTTTTAAATATTTTATTAAATAACAAAATAATACAATTCAGTTTATATGTTGTCTCGCGCCGAAATGGCTTCGTGAGACGAGCTGGCAATATAATTTCAAATTATACAATAAAGCGAATTACAATTAATTGCAAAAAATAAACATTAATATTATAGTATCCGAATATTATTGAGATCACTTATTCAAAAAGCATTTCAAGGTTTTCCAGAAGATATTCCTTAACATGTTTTTTAAATTTTGAGAGTATATTATAATTTTTCAAATTATCTGGCAAATTAGTGAAACATACACTACCGGCATAATCGATTCTCTGTTTGGTTGCTTCCAATCTACATCTTCTCAAATTGGTTGCATTTCGCGTGTTAAATTGATGTTGATTGTTATTGAATTCAACAGTTCTGTATCCTATTTTATTCAATGATTTGTATACGTAGTATAGAACTTGCTTCTGATATAAACCGTAAACTGGCAAATTAGTTTTACTGTACTCTTTGAACAAAGATGTAGTGCTGTAGCGAAGATTTAAATTAAATACAGATTTCAGGGCTTTATTCTGTGAAACTTGCAACGATTTCAATTTCAATGGTTTTCTGTATCCATAAATTATAGCAAGATATTCAAGTCGACTGTGAATTAAAGCTTGATATATAAATAATTTCGTTTTAGAATCAAGTTTTCTTTTTAATTTAAAAATAAGTCCAAATGCTGAAGCTATATTAGCTTTTAAATATTTTATATGCATATCCCATGACCTCTTTTTTTTCCATTTCATTAACAAAAATGCTGAAATTATTGTGTAACACCTGCGAATGTGGCCGAAATCGTTATAACTTTGTTTTATTTGTGTTTAACACAAGCCGGTTTAACCTAGCAAATTCACATATTAGGGCTGAATCCTTTTTCATGTATGCTTTCAGAACTAATTCATACTTATAGGGATAAAATATTGAAATGTCATCAGCAAACAAAATCATTTTACCATAAAGACCAATGTTATTGATGTCATTAATGTAAATCATAAAAAGGATAGGTCCCAAAACACTTCCTTGTGGCACTCTATAATCTACAGAGGAGATCATACTTTTTGTACTGCCAGTTTCCACGTACTGTCTTCTGCCAGTTAAAAAACTTTCAATTAGTTTTAACTCAGTACCAACAACACCATAGTATGGAAGTTTTTCTAACAAAATGTTATGATCAATATCCATAAATTAACTCAGCTGTAGATGAATTAGATTTTCAAATACACTCACCAAAAAAAGTCTATAATGGCAACTGAAAATTTAGCTGTTATTACGGGAAATTTTGCTAATTTGAGCCCAGAGGTATTTTTTGCTAATCTTAGCAACACATGTCTGCTGGCGTGTAGTACAATGACATTAGTAGAAAAATTAGTAAACTTTTTAGTAAACTTTTTGTAAAGCGGAATTTAAAACCGGTTTGCTAAAATCAGCAAAAAAGTTTACTAAATATTATGAGTAAAATTTTAAATTATTTTTTTTTTATTGAGCATCAAATTTTTTATTTTATTTATTTTTTTAAAAAAAATATTTTATACAAAGTAATACAAAATTTTATTTTATACAAAATTAATTTCTGTCTTGAAAAATATTTTAGTCAATATTCTTTTTTTACTTTTTAGGTCAAATTTTAATTGTTTTTAGGACTGATTTTGGGAACTAAAAAAACTTTTTAGTGCTATTTTAAATGGATGTCCTATTTTTAGACATCAGTCGGTATATTCACTTCCGATCCCTTTTTTAATCTATGTAACATTTTAAAGCGATTTAAGTTTCCTACAATATCCAATTTTTAAAATTAGTAATTTTTTTTTGCTAATTTTAGCAAATCGGTTTTCAAAAATTTGTAAAATGATTTCTGAAATTAGCAACAAAAATTTGTAAATATTCTGTAAAAACCCTGTAATTTGTAAAATGTAAATAGCAAAAAGATTTGCTAAATAATAATTTGTTTACTACAAATCAGTACGAAAATAGTAAAGTGGGATTGAAAACCGTTTACAAATTTTTCTACAAACTTTTTTTTTCTGAGTGTACTTTGTCTATCACTGAAGCTAATGCGATTGGCCTGTACTTATCAACCTTATTTGAGCATTTATATTTTGGTATATGCACTACTTTATTTAATTTCGAAACTTCAGGATAAATTGAAGAATTTAGCATATTATTAAAAATTTTCGCTAAATGAGGCGATACAATTTCACTGCAGTAGCTAAGTAATTTAGTTGAAATGTTATCATGTCCAGTGCTGTTTGATCTTTTAAGATTCTTAATAACTGTTTCAACATCATTTGATGTTAAAGCTCTTAAAGAAAAGCATTTAAAGTTTTCAAAAAAATTACAATTATCGTCTGAATGTCTAATTATTCCCTGATTTAAGGAATTGACTGCACCAATAAAATAATTGTTCAATAACATGGATTTTGTTTGATCATTTCCAGCACACAATCCATTTGAGTCAACAAGATTTACAACCTTTTTCTGAGTTCGACCACTTACATCATTTAAAAACCGCTAACCCTTTTTTAAATCACCACCGGCTTGTTTTACTACCTTGCATAATCTCTTCAGTTTTTCCTTAATAAATATATCAATTTTTTATACCAGTTTTTGGGATTCTTAACTGTTTTTCAGTTTTTTCATGAAAACAACTTTTTTTCAAATTCATGCATTTTTTATAGTTTTTTTAATTATATGATGCAACAATTAATAGCATATTTGTTCTCTTTATTATATATTTTTAATGGAAAATAATGGATATGATCAGACAGAGTTGGTCAATGTGTGTACACACTTTAATACTTTTCATGTCACAATGTTATGTTTGAATTCGTAACTATTTGTTGACACAATTGCAAAGTTTAGTTGTATTTTTTCAGGGTTGGCAGGCAATACCCCTAAAATACCGTTATCGATTCAATACCCTTTCAAATCACTATCGTTACCCCTAAAATACCGTTACCGAAATAACTGAAAAAATCGTTGTCCTTAAAATACCGTTACCAAAATAATAGAAAATACCGTTATCGCTAAAATACCGATACCGAAATAACTGAAAAAATCGTTATCCCTACCGCTACCGAAGTAGTTGAAAAAATCATTATCCTTAAAATACCGTTACCGAAATAATTGAAAAAAATCATTATTTCTAAAATACCGTTACCGAAATAACTGAAAAAATCGTTATCCCTAAAATAACATTACCGAAATAATAGAAAATAGCGTTACCGAAATAAAAGAAAATAACTTTACCCTTAAAATACCGATACATTTTTTTATTAAGTAATGTCTACACAAGTTATGATATTGTTTACCAGGTGTCTTCAAATGCAATAAAATTTGCCATTATATATGAAAATTATACAAAAAACAACAATAAAATTATTTTCGTTGTTCTTTTGTGTGTAATTTTCGAATTTTATTTTTTATTATGATATGAGATATAATTATATGTGGTTTAATATATGTTCTAATATAAGAAATATTTTTTGATATGGTATAAGATATCATTATATATGATTCAATATGTGCAAATTTAGGATATTGTTTTATATAGTTCCATATCTAGAGTATTTTTGATATGGTAAAAGATATAATTTCAAATAATTATATGTGGCCCCATGTCAATGGTTTCGAATCCCAGCCAGTGAGATCAATTTTTTGTGCTTTTAGTTTGTTTTTATTTCCTTATTAATATTTTTTTACAAAACTTTCAAATTTAAATCATTTCAGGATAACAAGAACTAGAAATTTTTGATAGGATATAAGTAGTGAAAATTTATATATACATATATATATATATATTTCGCTTTAAATATAATTATTTTACCATTTCCCATACTCTAAGATGTACCTCAATAATAGTTGGCCCATACTCCAGGTAACACATATTTCAAATTTCAGGTTTCTAGCTAAATCGGTGTGGGCAGCCCGTTAAGGGAGACTGTTCACCTTTTTGCCCCTCATCGTAGACATTTACAAAAATCCGATCTAGGTGAATGTCTACACCGGAGGAGGAACATATGATCCAAGTTTCAACTTCCCAGCTCCAGCGTTTTTGGCAGGACCTCAAGGGTAAGAATTTTTCGCTTTTCTGCTTCTCCCCTATGGATTTTAACTTTATAGGTCCAAAAGTTTGTGCATGCTGTTAAAGCATATTTTAAATTTCCGGTTTCTAGCTATAGGGTTTGGGCAGGCCGGGAAATGGGAGTTTTTCCCTATCTTGCTCTTCCCCGAAGGAGTTTCCAAGAACCTCGTCTTAGCGAATGTCTACGCCGTAGGGAGAACCTACATACAAAATGTCAGCGCGCTACCTCCTGTGGTTTGGCTGAGCGTTGTTGAATGAAATAAATAAATAAATATTTACATATTTACACAGTTACACATTTGCCCATTTGCATATTTGCACATTTACATTACCCTCAAACCATCGATCCATCAAAACATCAATTTATCAAATCATCAATCAATCAATTTTTCACTTTTGAAAATTTTCACATTTGCACTTTTGTAAATTTGCACTTTTGCAAATTTGCACATTTTCACATTAGCATATATGCACATTTGCACTTCTAAAATTTTAATACTTTCACATGTACAAATTTGCACTTTTGTTCATTTGAACATCTGCACATTAGCATAATTGCACATTTATATTGGATGAGAAATCAAATATTAACTTCACACCAAATATTAATTTCACAGCTCCAGCGGTTTTGGGAGGCCGTCAGGGGGGAGAATTTTCCGCTTTTTGCCCCTCCTCTTTGGATTTTCCAAAAGTTACGCCATAGCTGTTATCTACACTGAAGAAGGAACCTGCATACCAAATTTCAACTTTCAAGTTTCAGCATTTGAAAATACAAAAATTATTAATATACAAGACAATAACAAAATTAAATATAACAACTCCAAATCGTAGGGTGTACTATTTTTTTTTATTTCTGAAATACAATTGACTATTTCTGAAATACAATTGACTATTTCTGAAACCCAATTGACAATTTCTTAAATACAATTGACTATTTCAGAAATACAATTGAATATTTCTGAAATACAATCGACTATTTCTGAAAGACAATTGATAATTTCTGAAATAGAATTGACTATTTCTTAAATACAATTTCTGAAATACAATTGACTATTTTTGAAATACAATTGACTATTTCTGAAATACAATTGACAATTTCTGAATATTTCATTGCATAAGTGTTAAGGGAGCTTTTACGAAAAAAAAATTAAAATTGATCAATGTTTTCTCTTTACTGATTGTACTTTTTACTTTTTTGCTTATTGTTTATAGTTATGCACCGTTATTTTACATGGAGCAAAATAGGCGCTCGCACAATAACAACAATTTAACAAAAACAAAAGTGCAAACAAAAAATACTGTGCCTAATTTAAAATGTTAAAATAGTGCACTGTTTTTTTGTAGCGAACGATATTATTTAAAAACTAATCATTGTTTATAGTTTTGCACCATACTAAACAATTGACTATTTCTAAAATGCAATTGACAATTTCTGAAATACAATTGACTATTTCTGAAATACAATTGACAATTTCTGAAATACAATTAACTATTTCTGAAATACAATTGACAATTTCTGAAATACAATTGACTATTTCTGATATACAACTGACCATTTCTGAAATACAATTGACAATTTCTGAAATACAACTGACTATTTCTGAAATACAATTGACTATTTCTGAAATCCAATTGACTATTTCTAAAATACAATTGACAATTTCTAAAATACAATTGACTATTTCTGAAATACAATTGACTATTTTGAAATCAAATTGACAATTTCTGAAATACAATTGATTATTTCTGAAATACAATTGACTATTCTGAAATACAATTGATAATTTCTGAAATACAATTGACTATTTCTGGTATATTGTTTGATCTTATCTGATACAATTCGATCTGACCTTTTTCGGATGAATTTGGATATTACTTTATAAACATATTGTTGGGTCTAATTTATTCTGCCATATTTCGGATCAATTCAGATCCTTCTAAATACTCAAATATATTTCTGGATCTAATTTGATCTGCCATTTTTCGGATCAAATAAGATATTAAGGAATATAAAATTGGAAATGAATAAATATTGTGCCAGATTATTTTTTTTTACTCGGACCTGCTTGCCACAGACCTACTTACGTACCAGTTAATTTCAAACCATCTGTGGTTCGTTATGTAAAAATGTTTGTGTTAGTTATAGATATTTCTGCAAGGGGCCGCTGTGAAGTAACAAGATTCAAAAGTATATTCTCTGCACATTAGACCGTACCACCTTATAGGCAAAAAAAAAAAAAGTTCACCGTACACCCTCAAATATAAAGTATTTTAACAAGAAAATTTCGAAAATGTTTTTTTTTTTTTTGGCCGAACGTAGGGGTCGCGATTTTATATTTTTCGTTATATCTTCGTTATTTAACGTCCGATCTTAAAGTGTTGTATATCAATGTTTTTTGTCTCGCGGAGGCCGATGTTTTCCTCGAAGGAGCCATTGACCTCAAGTAACCCGTTCTAGTATTAACCCACCAGATCTCAGTTGCTACCACCTTAATGTACAACCCTAATATTTTAAAATGAAAGCTCGCAAAAAAGCAATAAACTTTTGCTAGTAAAGAATTCCAATAATTCCAGCGGAACTATTATTTTATTTTTTTTCTTAATTTTTTATGTTGCCGAATGTAGGGCATTTTTATTTTTTTGTCATATCTTCTGTATTTACAGTCGGATCTTAAAGGGTTATATATCAATGTTTTTGTCGCAATGATACCAATTTGTTGCATCAAAAATCATTGACCTCAAGCACCCTTTTTTACTACTTAAGAGGTAACACCTATGTAAAAAGCCTATATATAAAAACTTCCTTTTTTATTTTTTTATTTACGGAGATGTGTTAACAAAGATTGGTTTTCACAAGATTTATGAAGCAGTACAAAAAAATATTTGTTTTACACAAAGTTTTACAAAATGATAGTATATTTAATGCACGCAGCATTATGTACTTAATCAATTTTTGGTGGATTTCTCTGAAATTTATAATGCATATGGAAAACTAAATTATCTATGGATGCGCGTAGGAGCTTTTGATAGGTCAAATACTTTTTGACTTAGAGCTGTTTCTTTAAGAGTAAAAAAGTAGATATTTTGACTTTAACACTTCGCTGTTTTGTCAAAAATTATATACCCAAAAACTCATACGCTTTTCTCTAGATAATTTAGTTTTCTATATAAAGTGTATGTTTCAGAGCGATCCACCTAAAATTGGTTAAATTATGCTGAGTGCCGTGGATCACTTATAAAATAACATAAATTTTAATCAATCATATTTTGACCTGATTTAAGTTGGCTGTATTTTTGGCGGCTGTCAAGTTTAGAAAAAATGTGCCCCAGAAGATTCATGTACTTCATGAACAAAACGATCGGTGTTTTGAGAATGGCACGGATAAGCTGTACATGAATCTTCTATGGCGGTCACCGATGAGCAACTAAATTATCTAGAGAAAAGGAAGTTTTTATTTATAGGCTTTTTACATAGGTGTTACCCCTTAAGTAGTATAAAAGGGTGCTTGGTATCATTGCGACAAAAACATTGATATATAACCCTTTAAGATCCGACTGTAAATACAGAAGATATGACAAAAAAATAAAAATGCCCTACATTCGGCAACATAAAAAATTTAAAAAAAAAATAAAATAATAGTTCCGCTGGAATTTTTGGAATTCTTTACTAGCAAAAGTTTATTGCTTTTTTGCGAGCTTTCATTTTAAAATATTAGGATAGTACATTAAGGTGGTAGCAACTGAGATATGGTGGGTTAATACTAGAACGGGTTACTTGAGGTCAATGGCTCCTTCGAGAAAAACATCGGCCTCCGCGAATGTATATCAAAAAACATTGATATACAACACTTTAAGATCGGACGTTAAATGGCGAAGATATAACGAAAAATATAAAATGGCGACCCCTACGTTCGGCCAAAAAAAAAAAAAAATATTTTCGAAATTTTCTTGTTAAAATACTTTATATTAAAGGGTGTACGGTGAACTTTTTTTTTGAGGTACGGTCTACTGCACATACATATATGTATCTATCTTTCAAAAGTCTGATCATGATGGGTGTACATTGAAACTAACGTTATTACTAAAATACCGATACCGCAATAACGAAAATAATGTTACCCTTAAAATATCGTTACCAAAACAACTAAAATAACGTTATCGCTAAAATACCGTTACCGAAATAATGGAAAATAGCGTTATCGCTAAAATACCGATACCGAAAAAACTGAAAAATTCGTTATCCCTAAAATACCGTTACTGAAATAACTGAAAAATCGTTATCCCTAAAATACCGTTACCGAAATAACTGAAAAAATCGTTATCCTTAAAATAACTTTACCGAAATTATAGAAAATAGCGTTACCCTTAAAATAACGTTACCGAAATAGTAGAAAATAGTGTTAGCCTTACCGATAACCGCATTTGTTTCGGTTACCATCCATGATTCTTTACTTTA
Organism: Eustalomyia histrio; assembly: GCA_949748255.1. Classification (NCBI taxonomy): domain Eukaryota; kingdom Metazoa; phylum Arthropoda; class Insecta; order Diptera; family Anthomyiidae; genus Eustalomyia; species Eustalomyia histrio. The sequence goes on along the minus strand of OX456523.1, from coordinate 102,867,175 downwards.
TTAAAAATGTCTAATTTTAGTAAAAATAAATATTATATTAAACAAATATTATATTTATATGAAAAATCTAAAAAATAAATTAATAAAATAAAAAAAGATTTTTTTATGAAATAATCTGAAGAATTTCTAGTATCGCAAAAAACGGCAAAAAAAATAGTTAATATGGGTTATATGGCTGCACCGATAAACACTACAAAAAGTTGCCGACCAAAACTCACCTTTAGGTCTGTACGAGGTAATTTTGGGTTAAGTCTGGTAAAATAAGAGTAATCAAAAAATTCTCTCACAAAACGATAAAAATGCCCATTATTCATATTAAAACAGCTTAATTAATAAATATATTTCAAATGACAAATATCTATTTACATTTTCAAATGTATTTTTCATTATTAAGAAGAAAAAGTTGTTTATAGCAAACTTTTATTTAACTTTAATTTTTTTTCTATATTTATCTTCCTTTATTCGATCTTCAATATTATACTATATTATTCTTTAAAATCGAGTTCAAGATCCTTTTTATAAAAATAATAATAATGATTATTTATTATTTCTTTCTTTCCAATATTTCGTCACCACATTGGGTGACTTCTTCAGGGAAATTATATAATTTTTTCAACAATAAAAAACATATATATATAAAATTTTTATAATTTCCCGCCTTTTTTAAAAATTTTATATATATATGTTTTTTATTGTTGAAAAAATTATATAATTTCCCTGAAGAAGTCACCCAATGTGGTGACGAAATATTGGAAAGAAAGAAATAATAAATAATCATTATTATTATTTTTATAAAAAGGATCTTGAACTCGATTTTAAAGAATAATATAGTTTAATTTTTTTTTTCAAAAATGCAAGATGGTTAATTTTTTAGCAGCAGCTGATGTTTTGACAATTTTACCATTTTACCCAAACAAAATGTACGGGTACGTTCTCGTAAAAAGAGAAACACAATTACTCTCTCATGAACACTCTCATTTACCCAATTTTTGTTACAAGAAACGCTTTCTGGTAAGATTGGGTTCCCGCGGGCACCCGCGGTAACGTACGTCGAACACACCTTTTGTTGCCGCCAAACTATGTTCGTGTTCTAGGAGAGTACTAAAAAATTCGTGAGAGCGACTATACTCTTGAGAATTATATACTTTTTGGTTTTACAAACAAATAATAATAGTATTGTGTCCCATGCATTTAACACATAGACGACTGCTGCTACACGACTACATGACTATACATGCTGCTGGCTGCAATTGTAGTCGTGTAGTCAGCCACTTAATGTTTTTGAAAACGACAGCAACTAAAGAAACCACCAAACAAATGTAAAATATTGTTACAAGAAATTTCTACCACTAGAAATTTCTTCACGCGAATTTTGACAGCTGGAAAAATCTAGTGTCCTAATAAACTGGAAATAACTAGAATACCTGACTACTCATATAAATACAGGTACTTGTTGACGCAGTAGTTCAATTGATAAGTAAAAGCTGAGTGTGAAGAACTAAATAAAGTGTGCTATTAAAGTGTTTTTCTGTAATTTTTAGTGACTGTTATAAATAAATAGAGCTATAGATAATTTCAAACAGTGTTTATTATTTGCAATATAGAAAAAACTCGATTTATTTAAAAGGTAAATAAATCAACGATTTTCTAAAGGGTAAAATCGTAACAATATGAACAGCTCTTTCTTATACAAATGCATTTTTGTTTCAGTGGTGCCACTTACATTGTTTTTTACTTTATTAAAATAGAACAGCATGCATGATTGTAGACTCGTATAAAAACTTAACTTAAAAATACAATTACTTATATATAATACATTATAATAACGAAAAAATAAATGAATGTATCTAACCCCTCTTGATTATTAATGCAATTATAGTATTTAATTTTTCGATGTTTTCTTTTTTTTTTTTTTTTTTTTGTTTAACAAAAATATTTCATAGCACTAATTTTTTTACTTATATTGTCAACACCTTTTGTTTTGTAGCCAACAAAAATAGAAATTATATTAAGTTGACTACAGCGGCAAAAGTCGTCGTGTAGCTGTGTTGGTGTCAAAATAATCGTTTTCATATAAACGTGTGTATTTTATTTTTGACAGGCTGTAGTCGTGTAGCTGCAGTCATGTATCAAATTAGTATGTACATGGAATACAATGTCCAATGATGAAATAAATTCGGATAATAATCTAAGTTAATAATTTTATGCGATTGAAATATCAGCACCAAGCTACAAAGAGCCAAATTATTTTGGATTATTCTCAGCTGTTGCTTAAAACTTTGGGGAAGGCTTTGGATTTTTGGTACAACATTTTAAGGTAAATTTCTATTAAATAACAAAAATGTCTTTATGTTTGCAGATGGGGGTAATACCCCATTTATACTGAGCACAAACATTCTTGTTTTCGTTATTTACAAGTTTTTGATTTAAAATGGAATTTGAAATAAGAAAACTTGAAAAAAACGAAAAAATATATTTTCGGGTTCAGTATGAATGGGATATAATTCTTGATGATATAGAAAACCAATTTCCTATAAACAGGCCTTTTAATTCACGCTCAAACAACACGTATTTAAAGAGATGATTAGAGAAAAACAAAGAGAAAGTTTGTCAGGTGTACTTATAGGTAGGTAGCAGCTCTTAAAGTTGGCAAAATTGGTTGTTTTTGGTAAATTTTTTGAGTTTTTGGAAAAAATATTTATAAAATTTAAAAACGTGACTTTATTAACTAACTGCATTATTAAGTTCAAAACGAAATAAAAAGCTCATACATTTTCCTAACCCACATAAATTTAAAATTTAATATGCTCAAGATTTCCAAATTTTTGAGCTCTATTTTGTTCGAAAATTCGAAAGAGAATATAGCCAAATAACCAATTTTGCCCACTGCAGGTACGAGCAGCCCATAATCAGCACGTCCTTTGAGTTCACTTCTCTCCCGAAATTCCCAAATGCAAAAAATTCAGAACACTTAAATGCATATGCACTAATAGAAAAAAGTATGTACAAATTTTTGCTAGTTATTAAAATATAGTTTAAATATATAGTTTGCTGCAATTAGCAAGTTTTAAATTAACTCAATTTAAACTAATATTTTTTAAATTTTTTTATCAGGTTTTCCGCAGGGTAATTTTTAAAAAAGTTTTTGAATACATTATGATAATTTTAGACGTTAAATATGCACTCATTGTGGTTCGAACCTTTATTACTATTACTAAATTAAATTTTATAATAATGATTAATTACAATTTTTTTCTGGAGAACGGATCAGAAGGCATTCATTTTCATTGAGAAAGAACTAGTCATGAATGAAAAGGCTGACTTAATAGAAGAAACAAAAATAGTAATGCATTTTTTCTACGTATTTAATACAATTTGCTCTTCAGATATTTCAAAAACTCGAATTTTAGTTCTGGTTTTTACAAGATGTATCCATCTTGGGTTCGAAGAGAAAACACAACGTAAACAATGTTCAAAAAATTAATACTTTTATTATTTTCTACGTATTTAATACAATTTGCTCTTCAGATATTTCAAAAACTCGAATTTTAGTTCTGGTTTTTACAAGATGTATCCATCTTGGGTTCGAAGAGAAAACACAACGTTAACAATGTTCAAAAAATTAATACTTTTATTAAAAAATTTCATCTTATAAATAATAATGTATCCATTTTAGAGCACCTTTTAAGTATTTATCGTTATTACGAATTTTAATTTGTATGATTTTAATTTTTAAATGCATTTGTTTTATGTTTAGAAACTAAAAGTCACAGAATTGAAATAAAATCATTTTCCACGTAAATATATGCATTTTATACACTGTTGTGTGCAAATGTACTCCGCCTAAAACCAGTTTAATGCCAAAAACAAAGCAGGTCGTCCAAGCAAAATTTCCGATCGAGATGACCGCCATCTGGAAAATTTGGTCGAGCCTGGCATTGGATCAGGGACCCAAACCCATAATGGTTTGGGGTTGCATTTCGGTGGTAGTACGCATAGATGGTAGTATGCGGAAGGAAAAGTACCTTTCGATTCTGCAACAAAATCTGCCCGGTGTAGTCGAAAAAATGGGTTTTGCTGCTAAAAAAAAGTAATTTTTCAGCAAGACAATGACCCAAAACACACTGCACATATTGTTCAAGACTGGCTTAAGAAGCAACAATTTAGTAATATGAAATGGCCTCCACAATCTCCGGATACGAATCAGATTGAGAATTTGTGGAGTCATGTCAAATCACAGCTCGCTAAGTATCCAAGTCCGTCCAAAGGAATGAACAAGCTCTGGGAGCGAACAAAATACGTCTGGTACGCTATACTAGCAGAATTTGTAAAAAATACGCATCTAGTATGTCAAATTGCATCCAGATTCTAAAAAGAGCAAAAGGCTACTGGACATCCTATTGATTAATACTTATTTTAATAAATATTTCAAATATAATAAAGTGTGGAAAATTGTAAAATTTGTTTTTATTTAAATTTTTTCTACTACTACTGTTAATGTTGTTCTTTTGGCATCAAACTGACTTTTAAGAGATGTGTACCTATAATACCATAAATCAAAAACTCTTAGTTCATTTGAACTTTAAAAAATTCAGGGTAAAAGAGAATGTATTTAATCATATTACAATTTTGCACATCAGTGTACATGTATCTAAACATCTACAGTCATATGCATAAACATTTAGTCGATCCTTATAACAGTCTTATAAGGAAAATCTGTTGTTGTTTTACATGTTAATTTGATTTATAAGTGTGTTATAAAAATCAACAAAATGTATATGCATATGGCAGCTAAAATTTAGGTACAAGCATTTAAAACAGCTTTTTTTTGACATATAAAATATAAATTTAATGTTGCTAAACTTTTTATACAGTTTAAAGAGTATGTTTAGAAACATTGGCGCATATTTAAAATAAAGTATACTTAGAAGTTCTAAAGTCAACTTTTCTTACTTACTTTATACTTTAATCCTACTATAGTCAAATAAAAGTATACTTTAATCGTTAAAGTCTGCTTTAAAATTAAAACTACTAACAACAGCTGTTTTCCGCCAAGATAATTTTTGTGAAAAAAAGTTTGAATTGCAAAATATTGAAAGCTAAATTATGTCAATAAATAAGGAATTTTGAATAATATTTATTAATTTAATAAATTTTTATTTATAAAAATACACTTTTGTGTCCTTTTTTTTTAAAGTTTTTACTTTTCACATTTTGCAATTCCAAATCTTTTATTTACACACTTTTCTTTTTTTTCAGCTAATATAAAATCAGCTGATCAATGTTGCCAATTGCTTATTTTGTAGTTCAAAATGTATGCGGGCATTTGGTACATTTGATGTGATACCCATTTAAAGCCGTTTCAACTTAAAACTGGCATTAATTCTTACTATAACAGCAAAATAAATTATAACAGGTTTTTAATTTAAAGTCGTTTTTAATAAAAGCCGACTTTAGTGCGGCACTATGATTACGGGTCAATGTGTCTATATATTTTGATTTTAAGCACTATGGCGCATAATCATAGTTATAATAAAGTATACCTTAGGGAATGCGGGGAACCAGCTCTAGCTGTTGGGGGGTGGGAAGAACTTTTATGATTTTTTTATATCCTCCACTATATATGGTGAGGGTATAATATAGGGTTTTCCAATGAGGACTTGGCAACTTTTTTTTAAAATAAAACGCAAACCATTTAAGATATTTCTAAAACTTTATGATCGACTTGAAATACAATCAAAACATTTATGAATGGAAATCGACTTCGTTCATATGGCCACCGCGGGTACGTCGGCAGCGGTTGATTCGTTGGACCCAATTTTCGATGACTCGGTCATCGAAATATTTAATGTTGGCTCTGAGTTCTTCCAACATCGTCGGCTTGTTGGCATAGACGTTAAATCGCACAACGAGGCGGCCAATTGACTGGTCCATTTCTTGAGATAACACGCTCACCAAACGTGTGCTGTATGGTTTGTGGCACCATCCTGTTGAAACCACATGTCGTCCAAGTCCATGTTTTCCAATTCGGGGCAAAAATAATCGGTTATCATGGCGCGATAACGATCGTTATTGTCGGCGAAAAAATATGGCCCAATGACGCCGCCGGCAATCAAACCGCACCAAACAGTTATTGTTTTGTGGATGAAGTGGTGATTCATGAAGCACATGTGTATTTTCACCAAACCAATAACGAATATTTTGCTTATTGACGAACCCATTGAGCCAAAAATGAGCTTCGTCACTGAAGATGATTTTGCTCTTAAAGTTGCGATCACCGACCCCGAAATTTGGTAGTTCATTTTTATAATTCGCATATGTTGTTCGTTCGTGTACTTTACCATGATGAAAATGTTGAGTTTACTGAAAAAAAAGGAATGTAACATTTAGATGATCAGTGAAATAGTACATTCACAAATTACATTCAAAGTTGTCAAGTACCTATTGGAAAACCCTTTATATCAGTTTGTTACATTTGAAATATAGGTATAAGAGCCCATAAAGTACATATATTCGTGATCCTTATGGGATTAGAATAGCCTGTTCCTCGATTTCGAACGAAAGCAAGTCACTCGAATTCGAATCAATTTGGGTTTCTCTATTTCGAAAGCCTTTGATCGACTTGACTTACGTGTGTCAATTTTTGTTTCTTACGCATTTACAAATCACAATATGAGTAAATATGAGCTGCTTGGGGCAAACGTAAGCCACAAACAACACACACTTACCTTTTACCACTCAGCAACAGCGTAATAGGGGGTGAAAGGGAGTTTAGTTTTCTGGTCAAATTTTCTTCCTCTGCAGAAAATTTGTTTGCTCCGAACACCAGAGTCCCTCTGGCAAAATCAGGCCTTTCTTCCATATAAAATACAAGCGTCTTTAAAACTAAAATTTTAAATTCTTAATAAACTATAAATAATTGTATTATTTTGTACTTACCTTTTGTTATCCATTGCTTTTTTTACTTCAATTTGTCTTTAAAAATATCAAATATATATTTACTCGACAAAAAATAGCAAGTAACTGATTTTGACATTTCGAAATAGAGAAACCAAATTTTGTATGAAAACAGCTACGTTTTCATTCGACTTGTTGTTCGAGTCATCGTTCGCATAGAATAGAGTTAGTGAAACCGAAATCAGTTTTCTTTCGCCTAGAAAGCGAACAAACGTGTTCTTTCGAAATAGAGGAACAGTCTATAAGTCGTTTTAGTGATGTCCGTCCGTCTGTCCTTCTGATTGTGTCAGTCTGTACATCTGTCTGTTGAAATAGCGATTACGGCGCGAAGACGCATGCGTGTGTGCTTATTATATCTATATTAATGCAGTTTGGTATTGAAATGAGCATAATCTGCGCAGCGGTTAAAAACTTATGAGTGAAAATGTTAAGGTAATCTAAATTTTCCATACAAATGGGTGGCTTTCCCAGAGCGCCACCGTGGAATTATTTAATTTGTATGTTTTCTTTTAAAAAATCTGAGATTCAAATACCACATTAAAATATTAAAAACAACAAAAACTAACAAATAAATTATGTCTGTTAATAAATGTAGAGCAGGGCATACAATATAATTGCTATTTTTGGTGTTCCGGTGAAGTCCATATATGAAAACAAGTAGTTATAGATATAGAGATATAAAAATAAAGCTTTTTTTATAAAAAATTACAAAATTGCCCAAAAATGACGATTGAAATTAAAAAAATCCGAAGTAAAAAAATACAATTTAAATTCAAAAAATTACAAATAGAACTCAAAAATGCGCAATCGATACTTAAAGAGATCAATTAAAATTAAAAAATACCAAACGCAATTAAAAAAATTATTGAAATTCAACAAATATTTATTTTATTTAATTTGGTGTTTTTGAATTTCAATTGATGCTTTATAAATTACATATGGAGTCATTCTTAAACTTTTTGAAACAATCTAATCGTTTTAAAATGGTCTTTAAATTTGAGCAAAATTTGGGAAAAATTTCATAGAAAAATAATGAAAAATTACCACAACCAAATAAAAATTAGACCCAAAGTTAAATTTAGGGCATATTTTCATTTATCAGCTTGAAGTTTTAATTCGTTATGTATAATAACACCAATTTGGAGAAATGCAAATGAATGAATATTAGCTGAAATGAAAAATGAACCCAAAGCAAATAAATGTTGTTTATGCACAGCCTTATACATATTTATTTTGCATGGAATCAATAATATCCGAATGTACTCCTTATAAACATTACTGTTACGTGAGCCAACCTAAATTAAAGTATTTAAAAGAATTAGAATAAAAATCATTTTATATTAATGGAAGAGCCATCAATTTCCGATATGCGGTTTTTGCAGCATCCGACGATCTTATAAAATTTTAGAGTGAATGGTTCTTTATGTCAATAAATTTTAGTGCTTGCAATTTAAAAACCTATTAAGAATTATATTTGTTCTTAATGTATGAAAAAGAAAATTTTCGCCTACGGCGCCAACTTCTACAACTATTAATATACGAAAAACAAAATGAACATTTTTTAATAATAATCGCGCGATTTTTGGTTTAAAATTTTCGCATGATAAATATATTTTCTGATAACGATAATATGCTAAAGAATTTATAATATATTGCACCAAGCGGAGTATTTAATGTTTCGTTAGAAGAATTTTGTAGCATAATAGATTTTTATCAAAATCATCAACACAAAACCATCAAAATGTACTTAACATTAAAAGTATACATTAGATCTCAGTCAATGTTTTAAATGTTAAGTTTTATATAAAAATTGTATATGAATTTAAAAGCTGTAAATTTTGTTTTAAATGCTTTTATTTTTAAATATTTTGTCTGAAAGTGCTCCGAGGATTAAATAATATAAAATTTACCGAAAATATCGATTAAATTTTAAAATTTTTTCGTGACATACTATGTAATGTCATATCTGTGATTTGGTAAATGATTGTGTTCTTAGGAAATGGTAGGAGGGTATTCAAATCATATTTTTTGTTTAGATGTTTTACAAAAGTTCATTATGTTTCAATGGACAAAATTTTAAATAAAACGAAAAATAAACTGTTAATATTTATAAAAAACAAGTAAAAAAGTCTTAATTTCGCCTGTGCCGAATCTTTGAATACCCTCCACTAAAATCCTAAAAAAGTGTTTTCCACTGTTTTTGATACAAATAATGTAAAAAACTTTAGAAGTAAAATTATGGACGTGAAAAAAATTTTTGAGGTGAAAAATTTTTTGGATAAGAAAACAAATTTTGTTGTCGAATAAAACTTTTGAGTGAAAAAATATTTTGTGGCGAAAAAAAAATTTAGTGATGAAAACAATTTTTTGATTTTAAGCGACTGGTAAAAGAACAAGTGAAAATATTACCAGTAGCCACTATGAATGTACTAGAATATACCAATTTGTATGGAAAATTAAGAGGTACCTTCACATATTCACTCTTAACTGATTTTGCTCATTTTTAATACCAAACTTCTTGGTAGGATGTCCATTTATCTAGGTAAAAATTAAAATACGTATTTTGGGGTTCATTTTGAATGGGGTGTGAAAAAATGTTTAAAAAATAAAAATTAAAAAAAAAAATTTTCATAATTGAGTAAGATTAAAAGATACATCGTTTTTTAACTAATTTTTGTTTCCATTCTGAAAATAAATTTCTAATCGGTCAATCGAATTTTAGATGAAGCAATGCGATTTTTATATCTTTCATTACAAAATCATTCTAAAAAATCACAAAATCCTTTTTTTAACATGTAAATTTTGTATATTATCATAGGTCCTTGAATATTCTCAACGTCATTATATAAATTAAAGCATAACTAATTCAACTTTTGGCTGTGTTAAACCAAGCATTTTAAGATTTTTTTGTTAAATTCTGTAAAAAATAGTGTAAAAAAAAGTTAAAAGTGCTAAATCCACAAAAAGTTCCGATCCGATTGACCGATCTATTTCTTTTCAGAATCTTCAATAATTGTAACTATTTAAAAACAAAAATTTAAATTCTTAAACATTCCGAAATTTTTATTCTTTGCGCTGCAAAACTCTTTAACAGATTTTTAAACTTATATTTTTAAATGATTTGGAATATTTCCACATATTTTCCGCAATAGGCCATATGATCAAAAAAATTTTTATATTAAAAAAATAATTTAATTTCAATTTTATTAAATTAAAAAATGAATGTACAAAAACTCAAAAAAAAATTAAAAAATCAATTTCATACATAAAATTAAGTAAGCTAATCTTTAATTAAAAATATGGATTAGTAGAGAAAAGGCGTATCTCGATTTTTCGATACTTAACAGAACAAGGAAAAAACTACATAAAATTAAAAAGCTTATGATACAAAAACCGTTTAAATGCTATTTTTATTCAAAACAAAAAACAAATTTATCATGTACTTGCAAAATTTGTTGAAGCAGATGTGTTTAAGAATGGTCTACAAGAAAACTTAAAAAACACGATGTTTGCAGAAAAATATTTGGATAGGCAACAATATATTATTTATAGAAATGTTAAGGAATTTTTTTAGTAAAACGTAAGTCAGTTAGTTTTTTTAGGGATTTGTAATCGAGTTTTGTAAATTTTGTACTAAAAAATAAGCATGTGGCAACATTGATCAGCAGATTTCATATTAGCTGAAAAAAAAGAAAACTGTGTAAATAAAAGGTTTGCAAAATGTGAAAAGGAACAACTTTATAAAAAAATTATAGAAAAGTGTATTTTTATTAATAAAAATTTATTAACTTAATAATTATTATGCACAATCCCATAGTAATTGATATAATTTTCGTTTTAACATTGTGCAATTCAAACATTTTATTTTTTTTCACAAAAATTTTCTCGTCGAAAAACAGCTGTTGTAAGTGTTGGTAATTTGGATAAAACCAACTTCAGGTAGTTTTAATTTTAAAGCACAAATTAACGATTAAGGTATACTTTTACTTGTCTATAGTAGGCCTAAAGTATAATTTAAAGAAAAGTCGAATTTGGAACTCCTAAGGTATACTTTATTTAAACTATGATTATGCGCCATAGTGTTTATGTTTGTCGTAAAGCAAGGTTCATTAAAATAAAAAGACAAAATTTTCAAAGGGTGTGAGATAAAAGTTCTCAACTTTATTTTCATTAATTTCTATCACCTTTCGTACAAAAAGCGAAGATACACGTAGTGCGAGGGAAAGTAGCCAAAACCATAATAATCTAACTAGTAAAAAACTAGCATAAAAAAGGATGACTGGCAAATGAAAAAGGTACCGTTACCGGTTCTACTAGTTATAATCTGTGTAAATACTGCGATCAGAATTGTAAAGGAAGGGAGTACAACACATGCTAACATATTAATTAACCTATTTGGGGTCAGAAGGTACCAAAGGCGTACCGTTGAATTAATAACCAAAATTAAGGTTTTTTGCTTAAACATTGCCGGCCATCTTGCAACACTAAGGTGTGTTGCAACAAAATCTTAAAAATAGGCTTAAAATTATATATATATTAGGGATGGTCAAATTGTATGGAACGATTTTTTTTTTTGATGAAGCGTACAGCAAAAACGTGATAGGTGATTCTGAGAAATTTTGCTCAACAGACCATAGCTCTAAGTCGGATTTGGAGCTCCACAAAATTTCAAAATAGAAATTTTTCCATATATAAGTAGAACAATTTAATTAAATTCGTCATAAAATCGGATAGAATTATAGTAGATTTCTCAATCTGGGCTTGTTTGAAAGGTATTTTTATCACCTTTCATAATCTGTATTGATACCTGGCAGCATTGTTCAATTGAACAACTTTGTAACACTGAATAATGACGTTACAAAATAATGACGTTTACCAACACTAAACGTTGCCAAGCTCGCTTTTCCTTCTTCCTTAATCGTTCATCGTGCAATGCGCACGCAGTTTGCCAAAATACTTAAATAAAAACTCGGTTATCACAATACCAATATTTTTTTTATTTTTAAATTTAGTGTGACACAATCAAAGAGTGCAGTGATAATATCAAAGTTATTATGGATAATCAAGAACCATCAACATCGTCTGCGGTGTCTTCGCAAATGGAAGCAACAACATCAACAAGTTTTGACTCTAGATTGACTAACATGCCTCATAAAGATATTGTTGTTTTTGGTTTATCAAGTGATTTAAATGATCTTAGTTTGCCTACTAAATGTGACATTTTAAAATATTATTTTTTTTAAGTGATCGTGCTAAATTTGAAAACAAAATGTTCTCGTATAAAACTTTTACTCCTCACGTAACAGATAAATTGATCCAAATTTGGTGTAAATTAAATATTTATATCATTAATAGAAAGAGTGTTTTAAAAAAATTAACTGGTTTACTTGATAAATACCAGAATCATGTACAACATAGAAACAAAAGAGATGAATTTAAAGCATTTGTTGGTTCAATAAACGAATTATTTTATATTGGCAAATGTAATTGCAAATTAAAAACAACAGAATGCTCGTGTGGATTGATTCCAGAACATCTAAAAGAATTTATGATGGACCAGCATAATGATAGAAAATTCACAATACCTGAATATACGGAAGACGTTGAAGAAGTAGCTACAACAATACCAACACTTACAACTGGTACCAATGATCCAAGTTACGAACCACCTGAATTACACATGGATGAAGATGAAAATTAAGCAACAACAGAAGTTCCAGAAGCAACTGTTCAAATGAGACGAGGTCATTATACTCAAAGATACGATGCCTTAAATTTTGCTATGATGTGTGATAGATTCGGCGTTTCAAATAGAGTCGCTTCATGTTTAGCAACAGCTTTATTCGAAGATATAAATTTTAGAGGTGTTCATGGTAATCTTGTTTTTATGGATAAATCAAAAGTGGCTAGAGAAAAAGTTAAATCTAGAGATGCAGTGCTTTGTACACGACATACAAATTCTTCCATAACTGCATTCTCTTTCGATGGTAGAAAAAATGACTCATTAACTACAGAGAAAATTAATGACAAATTTCATACCGCTCTTTCAGAACCGCATTTAGCTATTCTGAAAGAGCCCTATATTGAGTTACTTGGATATGTAAATTTCAATAGTCAAGAAGATGCAAAAACCAAACACAGAAAACTTTATGAATTTTTCAACAATAAAACATTAACAGTTGATCAAGTTCCAGAAGCAACTGTTCAAATACTGGAACAGAAAATGGTGTTTTACGATTATTTGAAAAACAGTTAAATATACCAATTCACTGGTTTATATGTCTGCTTCATTTCAATGAACTGCCATTTCACTGTCATTTATATGAAGCATTGGACAACAGTCACCAGTGGACCACGAGCAGCAAGTGGAAAGTTATTCAAAGCTATTCAAGAATGTGAGAAATTGCAGGTATGTAACACTTTATTTTATTTAATATCATCATTTATTATCATTATTTATTGTCATTATTTTACTTTTTCGATTGGAATAAAGTTAAAATAAAATAATTGCATTTTAATTGATCTAAACATTTAATTTTTCAGGTAGTAGCTGATTTTGATCCAATACCACTGGAGAATATGCCTGCAATTATGGATCATGAACATGTTAAATATTTATATCAAAAAGCTAAAGCAATTTCGAATGGCATTGTTCCAGTCGATTTAGCTAACATTAAACCAGGACCAATTGCATATTCTCGTTGGATAACCAAAGCAAGTAGATTACTACGATTATATGTAACAACTAATACACCATCGACCAATTTAAAAACTTTGGCAGTTTATATTATTACAGTTTATGTGCCAATGTACTTCAATGTGAAGTTTTATAATTCTGTTGTGTACGGCAGTGCACTTTTATTAAAATTTATACGTTGGACACGATACTTACAACCAAACTTTCGTAATATTGTAGATGGTGTAATTCAAAACAACTCATATTACGCACATCCAGAAAATATCTTATTAACAATGTTATTTGATGATCGAAAGCAATACGGAATAGAGCTATCAAAAAGATTTTACACTATCGAGAAAAATTTTAAGATCCAACTAAACTCAGAGTTTACAAAAAATATATCTTAAATTTCGATTATGTCAATAAGGTTGATATGAATAACGACGATATATTATTTGAACCAGCATTTACTCGACAGATTCCATATGATCACTTGGTAGAATACTTAGATTTCTATGAACCACCACTGGCAGAAAGACATGTACAATTATTAACGAGTGTTTCAAAACGAGTTATAGAAAAGAATCGTGAAGGAGTTATGGCATTAGAATGTCGGAAGAATGGAAAGTCAAAAGGACCTTAAAAAATAATATTACCACGTTAAAACATTAAATTGTAGGTCGAGAATAATATTTAAAAATAAATTAAATAAAAAATGTATGTAAAAATAGTGTTTTTTGTTGAAACCTTGAAAATGTTGATTTTTTCAGATCGATTTTCCTACAAAAAGGAGTTCGAAAACAAAAAAATTGATCGTAATAAAAGTTTTTGGAAATTATCTGAACTTTCATAATCTGTAAAAAAATCGAAGAAAATTCAGAATTTATTAGTTGAAAGTTCATTTTAGGCTATTTTTCGACAAAAAATTCCTAATACCTCAACTAAAATTAAAAAAAAAAATATTGGTATCAATACAGATTCTGAAAGATTGAGAAATCTAATATAATTCTATCCGATTTTATGACGAATTTAATTAAATTATTCTATGTATATATGGAAAAATATATATTTCGAAATTTTGGGTGCTCCAAATCCGACTTAGAGCTATGGTCTCTTGAGCAAAATTTCTCAGAATCACCTATAGATTACGTTTTTGCTATACGCTTCATCAAAAAAAATTAACCCGCCCTAATATATATATATTAATTTTTTTTTCGAAAAACACTTAAAAGTAATGTTTAAGGAGGTCCAAGGGACCTGACCAGCAAGCTGGATGTTTAGTAAGAGGTCCAGTAGACCTGACCAGTATAACTGGAGTTTTTTAGGAGGTCCGGTGAACCTGACCAGCAAAGCTGGAGTTTTTTAAGAGGTCCGTTGGACCTGACCAGTAGAGCTGGATGATATAAATCTCCTAGATAGGAGATTGTCCATAAAGGACCCTACCAAAAATGGTAAGTTGGGCAACTGCAAGACCCGGGATAGAAAACGTTTTATTTTTCATGATCTGAGGCTTTATATCTGGTCCCAAAACAAAGAAAACCCGTGCAGCTTGATTGAAATTAGGGTCAGCCAGAAGGTACCCATCAAACTGATCCTTAATCGTGTCCGGGACGGATTCCGTAGGAGTGTTAATATCCCTCATTTTCCACACTCTGGCAGTGAAGTCCATCTGCTGGTTGGGATCGTACGACAATAGCTGTCATTATCCATTTTGGTAACGGGCCGCCGAAGTTTGTGGACCATGGTTTCGCAAATGTAGCTTACCTTGCTACAAGCGTCCAAGGCTGCACGTATCGGTACTGTGGTCTTCGGTAGATATAATTTGGCTACCAGAGTGGGAGAAAAGGTGACCACATGTTTTATTGGCAACGGACACGCTTTAGGAGCGGACGACGTCTGACGGGTTTTGTGAAGAATTTTATTATTTTTATTGGTGATAGAAATCGGACGGACAGATTGTTTATTTTTTGAGCAAGCTTGGCCAGTGCGAGCTTTGTTGAAAAGCAACTTTGGTTTTGCTGGAGACTCTGGGAGGAGGAGACCGAGCATGCAAAATAGTATTATGGTCACCCTTACAGACACTGCACCGAAAAGTGCTAATACAGTCTCTGGATATGTGTGAGTGAGCCAGGCAGCGAGAGCAGTATCTATGGAGGATCACTCATTTTCTTAAATAGCGGACAGTAACGCAAAGGATGTTTGTTGTTACAAACCCGACACTGGCGGAAGGAGCGATCTACGATTGAAATTCTTTTCGGCGATTTCGAGCCTGATGGTCTAATGCCTCCGATAAAGATTCGGAAGTCACAGCGACGACTGGAGTTGCAATGGATGTTGTAACGGTCGATGACGGTACATCAACAGGAGTTGATGGCTTCGCCGGCGGAGGCGGTGTGGTAATTGCAGGCGAGGGTGCAATTGCAGGCGATGAGGTAGTTGTAGATTTCGAAGCTGTTGGAGCTACCAAAGGTGGTGCTGCAGCTTCAGATTGCGTAGTTTCTATTGCTTCATCATAATCCTCAAGAATGGCATCATCAAAAAACGTTGGTAATGCGCCCATAATGCAAAGAAACAATGAATATTAACGGCGACGAAAACTATTGTGTTTTTTATGAGTTGGTCAGAATGACCAGTTTTGCGATGTATCGTCTTACAAGCCCGTTCGCTGTTTTTACGTCCACGACCCGAACGTGACCGTCACTACCAGGATAGAGTTTAATGACGCGGCCTAATCTCCACGAAGTTGGAGGTAGTTGTTCGTGCCGAATAACAACCAAATCGTCTACCTGAAGTTCACGTTCTGGATTTTTCCATTTATAGCGTTTGTGCAACGACATTAAATATTCTTCTTTCCACCGACGGCAGAAATGCTGCGAAAGAGCTTTTGTTTTTTTGGAATCGATTTATTAAACTTAAGGGAGGGTCAGAAATTGTAGGCTCCGGAGGAGCTAGAATTGTAGAACCAACTAAAAAGTGACCAGGGGTCAGCGCTACCGGTTCCTGAGGATTGTCCGTCATAGGACATAGAGGGCGCGAATTAAGGCACGCTTAGAATCTCGGAAGAATGGCCGAGAGTTCTTCAAACGTACATTTGAAAGATTGTGCCTCTTTTCTAAAGTGAAGTTTAAAACTCTTCACACCGGCTTCCCAAAGGCCTCCCATATGTGGAGCGCCGGCTGGGATAAAGCGACACGAAAGACCCTGAAGCCCATTAGTAAAACTCACCGTAGTCTGACTTTCCCTAAGAAAAGTTCGAAAATTTTTTTCCAATTTACGCGACGCACCCACAAAGTTAGTGCCATTATCCGAAAATATTGTGCCAAGGCATTCACGCCGCTAAATAAATCGTTGAAAGACAGCTAAAAAGGTTGGTGTAGATAAATCAGAAGCCGCTTCCAAATGAATTGCTTTCGTAGAAAAGCAGACAAATATACATACATATCCCTTAGTTATATTACAAGCACGACCTGTGAAACTTTTGATATCAAAAGGGCCTGCAAAATCAACACCGGTGGTTGTAAAAGGCCTATCAAGAAGAGTTCTTTCAGGCGGTAGCGCAGCCATAATTTGGCTGCAAGATCGTTTCCTGTAGAGAACACAACGTTTTCAACGGCCGATGACGGCGCGAATTTTAGACTTTATTCTGGGAACCCAATATTCGATGCGAAGTATTCGAAGCATCAGCTGATTTCCACCGTAAATAGAAATCAAATGAATGAACTCAGACAAAAGCAGCGTAACTCTGCTGGAATAGGGCAAAATAATCGGATGCTGTTCCGTATAGGTAAGCGACGTAGATTTCACTAAATGACCGTTTAACCACATAACGCCGTCCTTATCAAGAAAAGGGTTCAAAGTAAGAAGAAAGCTTTTAGGTGGTAAAAGTTCCTTATCCAAAAGACATCTGTATTCTTCCGTAAAGTGAAGTTTCTGCGACACTCTAGCCAAATGCAATTTCGTTCTTTTCAATTCGTAACTC
This sequence comes from Eustalomyia histrio, assembly GCA_949748255.1. NCBI lineage: Eukaryota > Metazoa > Arthropoda > Insecta > Diptera > Anthomyiidae > Eustalomyia > Eustalomyia histrio. Next base: position 102,849,560 of record OX456523.1, on the reverse strand, counting down.
GAAAGAGTATTATTTACGCACGAACGACGTCCTAATTTATGAGATGGATGAGCGTTATTGTGATGAGTTTAACACTCAATAAAACTTAAACCAAGTTTTGTAAAAAGTAATATAAATTTATTACAAGCATGTGTGATGAGTTTAACACTATAATTAACACTAACTTATTTCTAATTTTTACAACGACTTATATACTAAATTTATTTCATATTAAACTAAGTGCAGCAACAGCATTTGAGTGACTTAGACCACACCGATTGTGTTAAACATGTCTGTGACACATATGTTTCAAATATCATGCATGTGTGTCAAGTATTCTTTTGGGTGGTCAATATGTTAACCTTATTTCATTTATTGTTTATGGTGTTATCATAAAATGTACTATAAACAATTAAAAAGAATAAACAAAGTAATGAAATAAGAAACCTTTTATTTAGTTTAAATGGTTTCAATTTAATTGTGCTAAGTCACCCCATGCTCAGTATTCAAGCACTATTTGAATACTCTACAGTATGCATACACCACACCATCGCCCTCAAGAGAAATCATACAATTTCTTCGAATTCAAAAGTAGGAAATTGGAGGATTGCTATAAACACGAGTGTGTGCACACTGTATGCTTGGCTATAATATTTACAACATTCTTTTTTTTTTTTCATTGTTTAGTTTTCATTTATATAGTATGCATTAGTTTAGCAAATTTTCTGTTTTCGTTTTTTATTTTGTTTTCGCTTAGAAATAAATTCTTAGTGTTAATGACATTCAGGTAATAATTTTATCGTTATTTTAATGGTAAGCAATTAATTTATTTTAAAAACTTTCCTTTTTTTTTTGTTTACGTTTATATTAAGAGTTATATTTCTTTAATAAATTTTTGTGGTAAGTTTTAACTGTATTCCCAATTCTTACCGAAACATTAAAATCATTAATTTCTACTACGCTATAGGGACCTCTATATGGTGCCTCTTGTTTTCTCCTATTTTCTATTCTAACTAATACTAAATCTCCTACTTTCAATTCTATACTATTCTTCTTCTTGTGTAAATCTAATCGTCTATTTTTCTTTATCTGTTCTGTCATATGTCTGGCAATATCCAATGAATATCTTAATCTAGCTTTCAGTTCATTGGCACAATTATCGAAATTATATATAATGGGATGATTCCGGATCTCATCGCCTGGTAACCGTGGTAATTTTCCAAATATTAGCTCAAATGGAGAGTGTTTGCGTGAGGGCAAAATATGCAAATAAAAGAAAAAAATACAATTTTGAATTTTTGAGAAAAAGATCTCAGATTTTATTAAAATTTGTATATACTACCGTCGGTGACGATGAGCACAATAGGTATCCAAAAAACGAATGAATATCTCAAGAAAGGAGACAACTTATCTAAAGTGATGAGCAACAATGTTTAATACCCGTTAACAGTTTTACTCTCTAGAATCTGTGTAAAAACTCCCAACAAAGTTGTACAAAAAGGGAAGTAATATTTAGATTCTAACAGAGCATTAACCCACCAAAGGCAAAGGTGCCGAAAAATACTAGGACAAAAAATTAATGATTTGTAATTAAACATTGCCGGCCACCTTGCAACATCCAGGTGTGTTGCAAACCAAATCTTAAAGTTATCCTTAAACTAACAAGAGGTATAGTTCAGTTTATAAATAAAAGAATGTGAGCTTGATTTCAAATATTTTTTTTTTTCAAATAACACTTACAACTAATTTGGCCAGTAGGGACCACGCAGAAAATTTATATATAAATGTTTATTTAAAAGCTATGTTAAGTTGGCCAGTAGGGACCCCGTAGACTTTAAAATTACGAAAATTTTAATAAGTATTTTGTGTATGTGGGCCAGTAGGGACCCCGTAGAAATAAAAAAGTATAGTGGGTCAGGAAGGACCCCGAAGCGGCCTGTAAAGACCGATTACATAAATAGCGTGATAATTAAAGTTAATTAGTCAGAATGACCAGTTTTGTGATCGGTCGCTTTACAACCCCGTTTGAAGTACGTATATCCGCAACCCTTACATGTCCATCGCTTCCAGGATAAACTTTAATGACCCTGCCTAACCGCCACGATGTCGGAGGTAATTGCTCGTGTCTAACTACGACCAAGTCGTTTACCTGAAGGTCGCGTTGCGGATTTTGCCATTTATATCGCTTATGTAAGCTCGTTAAATACTCTTCTTTCCATCGACGGCAGAAGAGTTGACGGCAGTTCGGTCGTGTATCGCAGGCTCAGAAGGGGCCAGAATTGGAGAACCAATCAAAAAATGACCAGGAGTCAGGGCTACCGGTTCCTGAGGATTGTCTGTCATAGGACAAAGAGGGCGCGAATTTAAGCAAGCTTCAATTCGGGAAAGAACCGTAAAGAATTCCTCAAATGTATATTTAAAAGCTTGTGCCTCTTTCCTAAAATGTAGTTTGAAACTCTTTACACCGGCTTCCCAAAGACCGCCTATATGAGGAGCCCCAGCTGGGATAAAACGCCACGACAGACCCTGTACGTTGTACGCCGAACACAACGTCGATTGACTTTCTTTTATAAAAGCCTTAAAATCTCTCTCTATTTCACGCGAAGCGCAGACAAAATTTGTTCCGTTGTCAGAAAATATGGTATTTGGACAACCTCTTCTCGAAATAAATCTGTGAAAAGCTGCTAAAAAAGAAGCAGTAGACAAGTCAGAAGTTGCCTCTAAATGAATCGCTTTCGTAGAAAAGCAAACAAAAACACAAACGTAGCCTTTAGTTATCTTACAAGCCCTACCAGTGAAACTCTTGATATCAAAGGGGCCTGCGAAGTCAACACCAGTTGTAGTGAAAGGCCTATCGATAGTGCTTCGTTCAGCAGGAAGAGCTGCCATAATCTGAACACAAGATCTTTTCCGGTCACCGTTTGAAACGACTGATGACTCCATGAATTTTAGACTTTAATCGTGGGATCCAATATTCAATGCGAAGTATTCGCAACATTAACTGATTTCCACCGTGAATGGAAATCAAATGAGTATATTCCGTTAAAAGTAGCGTAAATCTACTGGAATATGGCAAAATTATAGGATGCCTCTCTGTGTATGATAGACACGGCGATTTAGCTAAACAACCATTAATTCTAATGACGCCATCCTTATCAAGAAAAGGATTTAAAGGTATAAGCGAACTTTTCGAACATAAAGGTTTTTTCCCCAAGAGACATTTATATTCATCAGCGAAATAGTATTTTTGAGCCACAATGGCCAAACGCAATTTGGTTCTTTTCACCTCAAGACTAGAAAGCGTTTGATCAACATACTGATTTCGACCTGATTTATAAGCTGGGTGAATATTATAAATGAAGCGCAAAACATACGAGAGAACACGAAGTGCTCCTCATATACGTCGGCTCCTCCGGAGTCCGTAAAAAACGAAGCATGAGTTCGAACAACCCGACACTCAATGTCTGTAGTAAGGCAAGAAAGATCAGATATATTCCACTTAGCCCTGTCCTGTCGAAGCCATTGTGGACCATGCCACCAAAGTTCACTAATCGCCAGCTCAGAGGGAGAAGTTCCCCGACTACCTAAATCTGCAGGATTGTCCCCAGATCGGACATGGTACCAATTATGGTTTCCAACGTTTTCCTGAATACGACAAACTCTATTCGCAACAAAAGTGGTCCAAGAACAAGGTGCCTTTTTTAACCAGGAAAGGACTATAGTAGAATCAGTCCAACAATAAATCTGATTAACTTTAATATCAATTTCACTTACCACTGTTTTCAAAAGTTCAGAGGCCAATACTGCACCGCAAAGTTCAAGTCGCGGTAATGAAATTGATTTAATAGGAGCCACTTTAGTCCTCGCCGAAAGCAAATGTGTCCGAACTTCTCCGGTAGAGGTCTCAATACGAATATAAATCACCCCCGCGTATGCCTTTTCCGAGGCATCAGAAAAGACATGAAGTTCAACCGAAGTTTCTGGAGTAAAATGAACCCATCGTGGAATCTGTATAGTATTCACTTCATGATAGGAAGCAACAAATTTCTGCCACTCTTTTTCAGTAGCGAGCGGAAGCAAATCATCCCAATTGATATTATGCAGCCAAATTTTCTGCATAATAATTTTCGCGACAACAATAACAGGACCCAACCAACCAACAGGATCGAACAATTTCGCTATCGTAGATAAAACTTCCCTCTTTGTATAACCTGACCTATGTCCCATAGGAGTCACATTAAAATAAAAAGAGTCCAATCGAGCGTTCCATTGGATTCCCAAAGTCTTTGAGCTACTATACTCCACAAACGTCAATAATTTAGCGTCAACTAAATGTTCCGAAGGGAGAACGTTTAAAATCGTACGTTCGTTTGAAGTCCATTTTCTAAGTTGAAACTTTGCAGAAGACAAGGCCGCTATCAGCTGGTCACGAGCGATCAAAGCAGTAGAAACATCGTGAGTTCCCGTCAAAACGCCATCAACGTACATACACTTTCTAAGAATGTGTGATGCCAGAGGAAACTCAGCTTCAGAATCGTCCGCTAACTGTAATAAAGTCCGAATCGCAAGATATGGAGAGCAATTGACACCAAAGGGCACAGTCTGTAACTCATATTCCCTAACGTCCTCCGATGGAGAATTTCGAAAAAAAATACGCTGAAATGGGGTATGAGAAGAATCGACCAAAATTTGCCTATATATCTGGGTAATATCACAATTAAAAACAAATCTAAAAAGGCGCCACCGAAGAATCAAGAGGACCAAGTCTGCCTGTAAAGTAGGCCCAACATATAAGCAATCGTTAAGACAATTCCCATTCGAAGTCTTATTTGAAGCGTTGAAGACAACTCGCAACTTTGTAGTTTTCCTTTCAGGTTTAATAACGGGGTGATGAGGCAAATAACAAGACAAATTAGGTTTAAAAATAGGGTTCGAAACAGGTTTCATGTGACGGAGATCTAAATATTCCCTAACGATGTTGTCATACACCTCCTTAATCTCAGGTTTTCGCTGAAAGGAAGATTCGGTCCTAAGATACTGTGCCAAGACACTTAACCTAGATGATCCTAACGAAAGAGTTTTAGGAAATTCGGGTTTAAAAGGCAGAGTCACAATATATCTACCATCAGGGGAGCGACGAGTAGTCGCTTTGTAATTTTCCTCACAATATTTGTCAAAAACAGATAAATTTTTCGTTTTGGGAGCCTCCTCAAGTTCCCAGAAACGAAGAAGATTTTTATTAAGATTATCTTCTTCTGAGAAGTCTACATGAGTAGAATAGACTTGAACTCGAGGTTGCACTAGTGGACCAGAAATGATCCAGCCGAAAACCGTGTTCTGAGCTATCAAAGAACCCAAGATATCCCGAGGAAAGTCTCTTACGATAATTCTAGGATACAGTTCAGAACCGAGCAAAAGATCGACAGGTCGACTGTCATAGAAATTAGAATCTGCCAAACGAAGATTTGGCAAATTTTCCCTTATATTTGAAGGTACTTTAAAAGACGGAATATTCCCAGAAATATTGTTCAACACAAGAAGTAAAGTCTCTAATGAAAAAGCGGAATCAATAGGAGAGCCAACTTTTACTGAACAAAGTTTTTTCGACGAAGTCGAGATTAATTCCACACCTGAAACGCCGACCTTCGTAGAACGCGTCGGAAGTTTCAAACGATTCGCTAAACGTTCCGAAATGAACGAAGTTTCGGAGGCGGGATCAATAAGTGCGCGGGCAGGGTACGTAATACCCTGGTGAACAATGTTAACCATAGCCGTCCCTAAGAGCATATTTCTATTTACAGAAGCATGAAATACCTGTCTATTAAGAGGCAATGCGGAATTACCGCCATTAGAAGTGGACTGTATATTTGGATCAACTGATGCCAGATTGGGAAGACGAGGAGCTCTACCCGAACCAGCAGCCGAATTAAAGAAGTATTCTTCAGAGTTGATGCCTCACCAGCAGCGGAATCGCGATGCAACAAAGTGTGATGCCGTTTATTACACTTTGAACGACTATGAATGCTGTTGCAATCTTTAGCTTCATGTGTCCTTGAGAGACAATTGACACAACAATGAAATTTCTTTACATTCGAATACCTATCAGCAACCGATAAACTTTTAAATCGAGGGCAAGAGCGCAAAAAATGCACCTGATTTTTACACAAAACGCATGAAGTATTTGTAGAAGAGGAAGCCGCAGTATGATGGGATTTCATCTTTAATTCAGCGGACCTTTCCGAAAGAGCACTCTAAAGTGTCGATCCTTTCTGTCAGAAAGCGGTCTAAATCACTCCAGAGGGACAACGCCTTTTTATCCTTAACGGACTGCTCCCAAAGATTAACGGTGATCGCAGGTAACCGTTGAATACACATAAAAACGATCATATGCGAACTTAAATCCCCGGTCGCGGAAATGTCCAAAGCAGACAAGGCAGAAAGACAACCGTTTATACCGCGTTGTAAAGTTTTTAAGCCCTCATCCGTTTCCTTATCAAGGAACGGAAGATCGAAAAGCATAATGAGCTGGTGGTTCACCAGTCGACGTAAATTCTCGTATTTGTCCGTTAAACTTTTCCAGGCAATATCGAAACCTTTATTCGTAAGCGGCGCTTTTGAAACAATTTCCCGCGCATCGCCACTTGTTTTCTCCAAAAGAGCAAATAATCGCACAATTGGACTAAGACGCGAGTTATTTATGTAAACCGCTGTAAAAAGATCGCGAAAAGTGGGCCAAGAAATAACTTTACTGCCAAAAACAGGTATATTGCACGGCGGAATGTTGAAATTGTGGCAAAAATCATCAGAGTTGACCGGTAAAACCGGAGACTGATTGCCGGTTTTCATGGTATCAGCGTTTCGCGGTTCAAAATTATACAATTTTTCGTTAATAGCAGCTAAGCAGTTGACGTACGCATTAAAAGTCGCGTAGTATTTCGCCTGAGCTGCGTCTACATCAGCTGGTTCAGCGCTATCCACATTTTCCAAAAAACTTAAACACGATTTATAAGACAATTTAACGCTTTCCCACAGAACACTTAGTTCCTTTCCGCGTATTTCGAGCGTAAATACCGTGTGTACATTCTCGCGAAGTTCATTAAATTTGGATTCGAATTTTATAAGAGCATCGGACTCTCTTATAAAAATATCCTAAGCGTTATCAGACATTTTATTTTAAGTTTATAAAAAATAATTTAAAAAAAAATCCGAATAAATGCAAAAAAATTCGAAAAAGTTCGAAAAAACCCGAAGAAATACAAAAAGATACGAAAATTTACGAAGAAAATCAAAAGATTTTTAAAATTTTCAAGGAGTAATATAAGAGAATTCGAAAATATATAAAAATCAAAAATTTCCGAAAACCCACGAAAAAATCCAAAAAAAATTCGAAAATTTACGAAGAATATTAAAGTACTTTTAAAATTTCGCAATGAATTTGACCAAAAATCCGAAATAAATAATCCCAAAATTATTTGAAATTAAGAAACACAAACTCTATAAGTCGCGACTAAAACGGACAGTAGGGTGCTTATACGCAGTTTATTAAAGCAATAACAACAACGAAGCTGTAATGTTAAATTGTTTGTAAACAAAACAGTTTGTATGTTTGTATATTTAAATTAAAGGAATAGCACAAAGAGAATAGAAAAAAAAATAAAAACTACTTGTATATATGTAAGTATGTATATTACCAATTATTAGGAAAAAAATCACTCTTAACCAACCCGACGGTTTTTTGCAAAAATAAAAAATTAAACTTTATTATATATTTATGCCTTTTTTTTGGTAATGAAACACAATTATTTTTATAAATTTTTAGGGAAAAAATAATAATGTCCGTCCGTGTAAATAAACTCACGACACCAAAGAGAATTTAATAAAAACAATTGTTGTAAAGCAATAAAAATAAGGGTTGTAAAGCGATCTCAAAACAACATTAACCAAGGTATCAAAAGAAAAAGTTCTTAATTTTATTAAATTAATTTTATTAAATGAATAAATTTAATATACTTATATATGCACTTAATCCTTTTTTTTTATTTTTTAACACTAAAAAGCTCACATATAACTAAACTATACTCACCTTGTATTAAATAAAATAATTCGATGAATATAAAATTAAAACTTTTTGTTGTTGTTTCCAAAGCACCAAGATGGAGGCTGCGGGAAAATTAAAATGTTGTATAAATTAATTTGTCTTCCAGACTTTTAAAAACAATATCCGGCTCGTAGGATCAAAATGTTTGCGTGAGGGCAAAATATGCAAATAAAAGAAAAAAATACAATTTTGAATTGTTGAGAAAAAGATCTCAGATTTTATTAAAATTTTTATATATTACCGTCGGTGACGATGAGCACAATAGGTATCCAAAAAACGAATGAATATCTCAAGAAAGGAGACAACTTATCTAAAGTGATGAGCAACAATGTTTAATACCCGTTAACGGTTTTACTCGCTAGAATCTGTGTAAAAACTCCCAACAAAGTTGTACAAAAAGGGAAGTAATATTTAGATTCTAACAGAGCATTAACCCACCAAAGGCAAAGGTGCCGAAAAATACTAGACAAAAAATTAATGATTTGTAATTAAACAGAGAGTATTCAGTATTCACATGAGGAGTTATGTTGTATGCAAATGTGTAATACGGAATCCATTCTGGCCAATTATTATCTTCCACGGAGGATAAAAAGTATTCATTCAGAACTCTATGATTCCTTTCCACTGTACCCAATGTTTCGTGATGATAAGGTGTCGACATTCGTTGTTCAATTTTCAACAATGTGCATATTTCCTTCATTAATTCATTCGTGAATTCTGTTCCTCTGTCCGATTTGAGAATGATAAATAAACCATATTTCAATATAACATTTTCCGTTAGTGCCTTAGCTATTGATTTTGCCTCTTTAGTTTCCATTGGACAAGCGATTATATACTTTGTTAATTCGTATTGCATTGTTAGTATGTATCGGAAATTATTCGTTGGACGTAATGGACCAACTGTGTCTATCACTATTGTCTTAAAACCTTGTGACGGCGTATCGGTCATTTTAAATGGTTCCTTTGTGTGTTTAGTCTGTTTATTTCTCTGGCATAAGTCACATTTCGATACAAAAGTTTTTACCATTTTAGACATGTTCTTCCACGTGTATTTCTGTTTTAATTTGAGTAAAGTTTTTCTCACTGCAAAGTGTCCTCCTTGGGGTGTGTTATGGTATAGTTCTATGAGTTCTTGTTTTCTGTTATCATTTAGTATCTTCTGAGGTTTATTGTATAGTAATATTTTTATGTCATCTGTACTTAATTTATTCAAATCATTATATCTGGCCTTAAATTCTTCTGCAGGAATTATTTAAAATATTGCATCATCTCTTGCGATGGCAAATTTTTCATTTTTACTAGTCTTTAAATAAGATGAGAGCTTCTCCAATAGAGTACCTAAGCACTTTGGATTATCGCTACACCTAATGCGCATTTCATTATAATATTTATCATACTCTGTAATGTATCTATATATATCATTAGCCGGCATTTTCTCTAAATAAATTTAAATTTGCATGCGTTCTTTATATCGTTAATGGACGTGCAATCCCACATATGGAGTTGATCTCTCTCACTATGAGAGTCGCTTTCGATATTTTTATCAATTGATGACTTTTTATTCATACCTCTTGTTACCACTAACGTCTTCTTTAGACTTTCATCATTTTCCAATGGTATCATATTTTTTAACATCGTGGAGTCTAATTGTATTCTTGATAGTGCATCAGCATTCGTGTTATTGGATCCTTTCTTATATACGATATCAAAATCATAATCTGAAAGTTCCAATTTTATTCTCGTTAATTTCGAGCCTGGGTTCTTATGAGAAAATAATGATATTAAAGGTCTGTGGTTCGTTACGACAGTGAATTTTCTACCGTATAGGTATGGTCTAAAAAATTGTATGCCCCAATAGATACCAAGTAATTCCTTTTCAATCACAGGTTTATTCCTCTCATATTTATTTAGAGATCTACTCGCATAGGATATAGGTAAATCTTCTCCTATTGAACCTTGTGATAGTACTGCTCCGAGTGCAAAATTTGATGCATCCGTAGTTAATATAAACGTTTTATCAAAATCGGGATACTGCAATATTGGTGGATTCATTAGGCTATTTTTGAGACTTTCAAATGCTAGCTGGCAATTTTTATTCTATTCGAACTTTTTGCTCAATAAGTCGTTAAGGCAGCTTGCATTTTCAGCAAAGTTCTTTATGAATCTTCGATAGTAGTTGCAGAAAGCTACAAATCTCCTGACTTCGTCAGAATTCCTTGGAATTGGATATTTAGAAATTGCTTCATACTTGCTGGGATCTGGTTTTATACCATTTGACGTTATCAAATGCCCCAAGTATACAACTTCTGGTCTCAGAAAACAACATTTACTTGCATTAAGTTTTAGGTTATACCTCGCTAATCTATAAAATACTTTTATTAAATTTTCATTGTGGTGTCTCAAACTACATCCAAAAACTATTATGTCGTCCACATATAAAAATGCTTCAGATTCCAACCCAGATAGAGCTATAGTAAGCATTCTCTGGAAACTGTTCGAAGATATCTTCAATCCAAATGGTAGTCTAGTGTACTGGTAATGGCCATTGGGAGTTGAAAATGCCGTACAAGGTCTTGAGGCTGGATCTAGTTCTATTTGGTGGAATGAACTCGTCATATCAAGTGTGGAGAAATATTTCGCTCTTCCCATTCTATCCAAAATGTCGTCTAGTCGTGTTAATGGAAACTTATCATTAACTATTCTAAAGGGTGTCGCAAGAAGAACGCAATTTTTAAATCTGGCAACATTCGAAGTGTCATTGTTTGACATTTGAACAATTGTTATTGTTTGCTAGTAGAAGGTACGAGGTTAAAAATGGAGCGCTACACGAATGAACAACGCATTCTCATTGTGAAATTGTTTTACCAAAATGGTGAAAGTTTTGCGGCTACAGTTCGCAAATTGCGATCAATTTGGGGTAACAATAATGCTCCAAAAGAGTCAACTGTAAAGAGATTAATGGATAAATTTGCCGAAACTGGGTCTGTTAGTGATGTAAAGACAACAACGCGCCATCGACCAGGTCGATCGACCGAAAATGTCGCAGCTGTACGTGCTGATGTCGCTCAAACTCCATCCACCTCAATTCGACACCGAGCTCAGCAAATTGGTGTCTCCAAATCCACTTTGCAGCGAATTTTGACGAAAGATTTGCATCTTCATGCATACAAAGTTCAATTGACTCAGGAACTGAAGCCAGCTGACCATGGACAGCGAAGGGAGTTCGTTAATAGGGTATTGGAGAGACAACATGAAAATGCTGATTTTGCCGATAAAATCATCTTCAGTGACAATAGGCAGAATTGTCGCATTTGGGGTGAGGAAAATCCTCGAGTGATTCACGAGAAGCAAATGCATCATTAACGTGTCACTGTGTGGTGTGGTTTTTGGGCTGGAGGAATCATTGGACCTTTTTTTTATGAAAATGAGGCAGGTCAAGCGCAAACAGTCAATGGTGTTCGGTATCGTGAAATGATAACCAGTTTTTTCTTGCCTAGAATTGAAGAAATGAATGTGGAGGGCATGTGGTTCCAACAAGACGGCGCCACATGTCATACAGCCAGAGAAACAATTCAATTGCTGCATCAGTCATTTCCCGGTCGTGTTATTTCGCATTTTAGAGATCAGAATTGGCCGCCTAGATCGTGCGATTTAACACCATTAGATTTTTTTCTTTGGGGTTTTTTGAAGTCGATGGTTTACGCGAATAAGCCGACGACGACTCAAGCCTTAAAAGAGGAAATTGGACGCTGCATTAATGAAATACCGCAGCATTCATGCAAAACGGTCATTGAAAATTTCATTACAAGATCGCGTGCATGCCAGCAAAGCCGCGGCGGCCATGTGCACGATATATTGTTCCATACATAACCTCATTCTGTCTACTTTACGATATAATAAAGTTTCACGATTTTTTTTTAAATATCTGTGTTTTATTTAAAATTTAAAAATTGCGTTCTTCTTGGGACACCCTTTATCATTGAGTTTCCTGAAATCCACAACTAGTCTCCATTTCTTTAAATCATCTTGCCCTTTTTTAGGAACTAGTAAAAGTGGAGCATTATACGGGCTTACGGACGGTTCTATTATGCCCTGTTCCAATAGATTCCCAACCTGATTGTCTATTTCCTTTGTGTGTGTTTGGGGTAAGCGATAATTTCTTATGTAGACCGGATTTTTGTCCCTCAATTGTATGGTTTGTTTATAAAAATTGTTCGTTGTTAAGTTCTCACCCTCTAAATGAAATATAGATTGGTATTCCTTAAGTATTCCCAATAATTTGTTCTTCGCGTTGTTATCGTTGACATCCATATTCAATTCATTCAGCAACTTATTGAATCGCTCTTCGTCATATTGTTTGCTTTTAGTTTTGGTATCAGTTCGGAGAATTTTAAAATTTTTTAAAGGAATTGTTTCTACTTTCAAGTTTTTTATTATCGTAGTTTTATTCAGTATGTTTAATAATCTTATATGCTTATTTCCATTTTTCGGGATTATAGTATTTGCTAAGTATACACCATCTGCGATTTCACGACTACATATTACACTATCTTCTGTGACATCAATATCAAATGGTAATACAGCTTCACTTCCTGGTGAAATTTTCAGGTAAGTCACTTTTAGTGCATTATTATATATTGGTAATTCTAGACTCTCATGGTCCACGTTAATTGTTAATATGAATTTATCATAATCAATGTTACAATTATACTTGTAAAGAAAATCTCTTCCAAGTATACCGTCAGTATTAATTGGAAAATCGTATTTTACCAATTGTATTTTCTGTTCGATTATTGTATCAGCTACTTGTACCTGTATATTCGTTGAACCTAGTGATTTTATCCCCTTTTTTGAAATTCCTGTTAGAAAACAGTAGTCATCTGGATCTTCTCTGTGGTTATGTAATGAGTCCTCTTTGCACAAAGAGACATCTGCTCCTGTGCCAATTAAAAATGTTAATATGTTATCTGCGTCCTTCACATTTATTTTTACGTAATTCTTTAGATCCGATGAAACACTAAAAATTCTATGGGTTCTTATTGGATTTCTTCCGAAGATTCTTGGTACTGTAAAATCTCCGGATCTTGGGAGTTTCCCTGTTCCTGAATATGATGTACATTTCGGTTATTATAATTTTCATTGTTATTTCTACTGCAATTATTCCTATTACTCCGGTTATTATTATTATAGTTGTTCCTGTTATTCCGATTGTTATTGTTATTATTATTATTGTTATTCTGGTTCCTGTTGCTGTTATTTCTATAACCATTGTTATCATTCCAATTTCTGTTGTTGTAATTATTGTTTAAATTTCTGTTGTTGTTATTATCATTGTTTCCATTTCTGTTGTTGTTATAATTATTGTTTCCATTTCTGTTGTTGTTATAATTATTGTTTCCATTTCTGTTGTTAATATAATTATTGTTTCTATTTCTGTTGTTGTTCTAATTATTGTTTCCATTTCTGTTGTTGTTATAATTATTGTTTCTATTTCTGTTGTTGTTATAATTATTGTTTCTATTTCTGTTGTTGTTATAATTATAATTTCCATTTGAACCTCTTATAGTATGGAACATAATTTGACTCTGCCTTATGTCCGATGACGCTTCTAATGCTATTTCTATCGCTTCGTAGAGAGTTTTCTTTCTGCTTGCTTCTATAGTTCGTACTATCTCTCTGTTCTTGAGTCTATTCTTGAAAGTGTTGAATGCTATCATAGCATTCGTATTGCTGATGGTTTCTCTGCTTGCTTCACCGAGAGCTTGTATTTGTAGCTCTTTTAGTTCCATCATTAGACTTTCTATTCTGTCTGCAAACTTTCTAATCGTGTCTGTTTGTACCATTGTCGTTATCTCATTTAGAATAACGTTAGGCGATTTTTTTATTCCGTATGCTTCTTTCAATGCAGTTATCAAGGAGGCTATATCAGTTGGTACCGTTGTCTGTCTTACTCTATTTTGTACCCTTGGTGACAACTTTGTCTTATAAATAAAGTTGAAAAATGCTGTATGCTTCTCTGGTACGACCGTTTCTTGAATTATACTTAAGTTTGCCACGAAAATTTCAAGCTCTTCTTTCGCACCATTGAATACCGATATGAGTTTCGAAATTGCTGCCAACTCAGTTGTGTTCAGTATATTGTTCGCCATTGTGTTATCTATGCTTTTCGTTTCTTCGCTAGATTGGTTATTATCAGTTCCTTGGGACGATGATTGTTCGTGTTGTCTAAGTACTCCTAGATCTTCCTTCTTTAATTTATTAAACTTTTCTATGTGTGTTTGTCCATATGATTCTTGTACTTCCGGATCTTCTAAAATTCGTATAGCTTCTCTTTCCAATTTTTCTATTTCTTTTCGTTTCGATAGTAAAGTCTCTGACACGTAAGCTTTACCTATTGATTTTCTTGCGTTTGTTATAAGGGTTTCTATTTGTTTATAAATGTTATCCATGAAAAAATTTTATTAAAGAAATTTCTCTTTTTGTTTTCAAGAAAGGTTTATTTTATTCTATATTTATACATATAATGATTGTTTTGCTGAAAAAAAATTTATTAAAGAAATTTCTCTTTTTGTTTTTATATAGTTTTAAGAAAGGTTTATTTTATTCTATATTTATACATAAAATGATGGTTATGATTTTTTTTTTTTTTTTTGATTTTAACTTGTATTGAATTTAAAATTAAACATTATTGCTTCTAAAGTCTGTTTTTATTATATGTCTATTTATTTGCTTTTTAATATAATTTCTTAAATATTTAATTATCATATTCAAAGTGAATATAATACATATTAGAATGCATAGCTATACGCTAACGCTAATCGCTGGAGGTGCGTTGGCTGTAGCCGTAATTACCTCTTTTACTTTGTTTTGGGTATTGCCCATTTAGAGAATTTTTTTTTTTTTTTTTTTTTTTATTAAATTCTAAGTGCACTTAATTTACAATTTATTTCTGATTTTCTTTCTTTTTTTTTTTGATATTTTATTATATAATGTACAGTGTTTATTTCTGTGAAGTACTTAAATAGAACTTGTTTAAAAAATTAAAAAAATTATTAAGACATACCCATTTAACTTTTGGTGTTGATGGTAGTGCTGTTCGGTTATTGCATCTTTGGTGTTGATGACAAAATCGTTGAGAGAAGATTCCTTGGCTTCTCCTTCTCTCTTCTAGTTCCGGCTATGAACTAGGATTCCAATGTTGGATTTTAGATTGTTGTAGGAGGCAAGATTGGTGGCAGGATCGGTGGCAGTATCGGTCGCAGGATCGGTGGCAGGATTGGTGTTCGATATTTACTTGAAAGTATTTTGGTGTTATTGGAGGTAGTAGTCTGTTGTTGTTTGTTCTTCGCCAATTGCGATCATTTGTATGATGTTATATTGATGTGCAGGCATTAAATTTAATTACACTTTTTTTTTTATATAACTTTTAAATTTGGCAGGATCGCCATGTGATGAGTTTAACACTCAATAAAACTTAAACCAAGTTTTGTAAAAAGTAATATAAATTTATTACAAGCATGTGTGATGAGTTTAACACTATAATTAACACTAACTTATTTCTAATTTTTACAACGACTTATATACTAAATTTATTTCATATTAAACTAAGTGCAGCAACAGCATTTGAGTGACTTAGACCACACCGATTGTGTTAAACATGTCTGTGACACATATGTTTCAAATATCATGCATGTGTGTCAAGTATTCTTTTGGGTGGTCAATATGTTAACCTTATTTTATTTATTGTTTATGGTGTTATCATAAAATGTACTATAAACAAATAAAAAGAATAAACAAAGTAATGAAATAAGAAACCTTTTATTTAGTTTAAATGGTTTCAATTTAATTGTGCTAAGTCACCCCATGCTCAGTATTCAAGCACTATTTGAATACTCTACAGTATGCATACACCACATATAAAAGAATCGCAAAACACATAAAACTACGCCAAGTGCCCTATCAAAACGAGAAAAATCCTTAAGAACATCCACATAAACATTCTTCCCGTTTGTATCCGTAAAGAACGATGCATAAACTTTAACCACCCGACTCTCGACGTCAGTGTCAAGGCGTGATAAATCAGTAGTACTCCACTCTGATTTATTTTGACAAAGCCACTGTGGCCCATGCCACCAAAGTGAATTTTTGGCAAGCTCCGATGGCGAAATGCCTCGACTACCCAAATCGGCAGGGTTGTCCTCAGATCGAACGTGATACCAATTATGTCGGCCTATATTTTCCTGAATTCTACAAATCCTGTAAGCAACAAAGGTGGTCCAAGAACAAGGGTCCTTCCTCAGCCAAGAAATGACAATCGTCGAATCAGTCCAACAATAAATTCGCTGAAGCCGAATGTCAATTTCATTAAGTACAGTTTTCAAGAGCTCAGAAGCTAAAACTGCCCACAAAGTTCAAGACGTAGAATTGAAATTGATTTAATAGGGGCCACTTTAGTCTTGCATGACAATAAATGGGTGTGAATTTCGCCGTTGGGGGATTCAATGCGAATATATATCACCTCCGCGTATGCCTTTTCCGAGGCATCAGAAAAAACATGAAGTTCGACGAAAGAATCAGGAGTATAGTGAGCCCAACGCGGAATTCGTATGCTGTTTTCTTCGTGATATGAAGTTAAAAATTTTTTCCAATCATTTGCAGTAGTAGGTCGAAGCGAATCATCCCAATCGATGTTATCCAGCCACACTCTTTGCATGATCATTTTCGCTTTAATCACAACTGGACCTAGCCAACCAACAGGATCAAATAGTTTGGCAATTGTGGACAAAACTTTCCTTTTTTTATAACCTGATTTGTGCGCAAGCGGATCGACCTTAAAGTAAAACGAGTCTAATTGAGCATTCCATTGGATACCCAAAGTTTTCGAACTACTTGACTTAACAAACGTCAAAACCCTCTAAAATTGAGCGGTCGTTTGATGTCCACTTCCGAATGTCGAATTTTGCTGAAGACAAAGCAGCTATAAGTTAACCACGGGCGATCAGAGCAGATGAAATATCGTGAGTCCCTGTTAAAACGTCGTCAACGTACATGCACTTTCGTAGCATGTTCGATGCCTCAGGGTACTCAGCCTCACAATCGTCGGCCAATTGCAACAAAGTGCGAAAAGCGAGATAAGGGGCGCAATTAACGCCGAAAGTAACAGTCTGCAACTCATATTCCCTAACGTTTGCCGTCGTAAAATCTCTACATAAGATTCGTTGAAATGGAGTATGAGCAGATTCAACTCGAATTCGTCTATACATTTGCGTAATATCACAATTGCAAACAAATTTGAAAAGTCGCCAACGAAGTATTAAAAGGACTAAATCTGACTGCAAAGTGGAGCCCAAATAGAGATAGTCATTAAGACTTACTCCATTCGACGTTTTGTTCGAGATGTTGAAAACGACGCGCAATTTTGTAGTTTTCCGTTTAGGTTTTACTACTGGATGATGTGGTAAACAGCAAGCAACAGTTGTATAAGATGATTCAGGAACAAGTTCCATATGACCTAATTTAAAATAGTCATTAACGACGTTGTCATACATTTCCTTTATTTCAGGTCTTCGTAGAACTCAGTTTTAAGGTACTGCTTCAGTAAACTAGACCGAGATATACCCAAATTCAATTGCTGAATAAATTCAGGCTTGAAAGGAAGCGTCACAATGTAGCAACCATCAGAACCCTGACACGTAGTCCTTTTATAATTTTCCTCACAAAACTTGTCAAAAGTAGACAAGATTTTCTTTTTAGGGGTTTCCTCAAGTTCCCAAAATAGAAGAAGATTTCTATTCATGAGGTTGTAACCGGTAACAAACCAACCAAAAACAGTATTCTGAGCCAACAACGAACCTAAAACATTTTTAGGAATTTCCCTTACTTGAATGCTGGGATAAAGTTCAGCGCCAAGTAAAAGATCAACAGGTCTACTGTCAAAGAAATTCGCATCCGCCAAGCCAATATTTGGTAAGCTTGCCCTTACATTGGTAGGTACTGCACATGATGGTAAACTTCCCGAAATATTTGACAATCATGTGTGAGCACAAATCCCCAGAAGAGGAGATGTCCAAAGTAGACAGAGCTGACAAACAACTGTTTATACCGCGCTGTAACGATTTCAAGCCCTCATCGGTTTCCTTATCCAAAAAAGGATGATTAAAAAGCGAAATAAGCTGATGATTTACCAACAAAAGTACATTTTCATATTTTTCGGTAAGACTTTTCCAGGCGATGCCAAAACCTTTATTAGTAAGCGGCGCTTTTGAAACAAGTTCCCGTGCATCGCCACTTGTTTTGTGAAGTAACGAAAAAAGTCGAACTATGGGAAAAGATCCCGAAAGTGGGCCAAGAAATTACTTTACTGTCGAAAACCGGAATATTGCACGGCGGAAGGTTAAAATTAAAACCAAAATCTTCTGATGTAACCGGTCCAGAAGTAGATTTTTCACTTGGTTTTGCGTTAGCATTGCATTGAGGTTCGAAATATTTCAATTTCTCGTTAATTGCTCTAAACAACCGACGTACGCATTAAAACTCGCGTCAAATTTCGCTTCCGCTGCGTCCACATAAGAGGATGCAGCTTTTTCAGGTTTCTCCAAATAACTTAAACACGATTTATAGGAAGTTTTAACAGTTTCCCATAAACCGCTTAGTTCTTTTCCGCGTATTTCTAGCATAAAAACCGTATGCGCATTTTCGCGAAGCTCATTAAACTTTGCTCCGAATTTAATAAGAGCGTCGGACTCTCTAATAAAAAGATCCAAAGCGTTATCAGACATTTTATTCTGTTTATAAGAAATAATTTGGAAAAAAATTCGAAAAAATACAAAAAAATTCGAAAAAAAACCCGAAGAAATCCGAAAAGTTACGAAAATTTACGAAGAAAATCAAAGAATTTTTCAAATTTAAAAAAGTAATACGTATGAATTCGAAAAAATATAAAAATCAAACCATTCTAAAAACTCACGAAAAAATCAAAAAAAAAATACGAAAATTTGCGAAGAAAATCAAAATATTTTTCAAATTTCGCAATAAATTTGGCCAAAAATTCGAAAAGATTATTTCCCAAAATTATTTCATATTAAAAACACAAACTCAATAAGTCGCGACTAAAACAGACAGTAGGGTGACTTTTTGTTAACCAAAAATGTGACAACAACAATACAGTACGTATGTATGCTTTAACTAAGCTTGTATGTACAAGTGAGGAAAGCACAAAGCAAATGAAAAATAATAAAAAAAACTAATCTTTATGTAAATAACACTGTAATATGCTTGTATATTATCAGCAGTATTCACAAAAATTTTAAACAGTATTTCAAATCAATTTTAAGCAAAATTTGCTAAGATTGTACTCATAAACGAATTTTAGCTTAAAATACCTTTTTTAAACCTTGTTTAAATAAACGAATTTTAAAATTGGTTCGACCCTATTTTAAACCTATTTTAAGA
Organism: Eustalomyia histrio; assembly: GCA_949748255.1. NCBI lineage: Eukaryota > Metazoa > Arthropoda > Insecta > Diptera > Anthomyiidae > Eustalomyia > Eustalomyia histrio. The sequence continues at coordinate 102,830,032 of OX456523.1, read as the reverse complement.
TGACATTCTTGCTTTTCATTTTAAACATTTTTGCAAAAAATTGGCATTTAAACAAAAGAAGTTATTTGTTTTTGTTTAATAAATAATGGACCCTTTATATTTGATGAATAGAATTGGTAAGAACAATTTTTATATGGAAAATGTGATATTTTTTATTGTATTTTGTTTATAATAGAAACTATTGCCCAAATTTCAAACAATCGTCGGACGAAAATTTACAAAAAGAGGAGCGACCCGTTTTCAATTCCGGATAAAAAATTTAAGCAAAAATAATAATATTTTTGGATATTATTCATTGTGTTTTATAGTGATGTGTTGTTTAATCAAAACAAAGAAAATAAAACCGGTTATTTGAATACTTTTTTATCTACAATAAAATCATAATCTATGAAACACTTTTATTGGGCATTTTGTTTTGACTCTTTTTCTTTTTTTAGTTAATAAACAAGTTATCATAAATTTTTTGTTTTATAAAAACAATATTTTTCTGAAAAACGACAAAAAAAAATACGAGTACCGTATGGTTTAGTAATCATTGGTTTGCATCATTACGATTAATATGACAAATAAAAAAATACAGTGTTGCCATCTGCAAGTTAAAAAATCATTAAATCGTTTATAAGTTAAAATACTGATTATGAATACGAATTTTGAATAAACCTTTTTTAGGCTTAAAATGTTTTTTAACTAATTAAGATTTTTTTACGAATACCGCTGTATGTATTTATCTATATTGTTTAAAGGAAAACAAATCACGCACAAATTTAAGCACTTTTTGTTTGTAATAAACCCGACGGATATTTTATTCGAGGAAATAATTAAAAATATAAAATTTAATTGTTAATTTTTTTTTTTTTAATTTATAAATATTTTACAATTAACAAGTAAATCTACATTAATTTTAAATAATTTAAAGAAACAAATGTAAACATAAATAAAAAAGTACTAAAAAATGCAACAGTGCTTGCATCTCAATCGAAAAACAAATACAAAACACACCCCTTTTGTTATACATGCACGTTTGTTTTTTAACATTTTCAATTAAATTTTCTATAAAAATATTTTCCGCGTACATTGCAATTTGTTTTATTTTTTTCAAAAACATATGATTCCTTAAGTAAAGTGCGGTCAGTTTCGCTGTTTGCTTAAGCAAATGCCACTTGACGAAACTTAACGAAAAGTTTGTTAAGTACAATATATGTAGTCATACACATTTGATTACATGTATTTGCACATTTGCTTAAGCTAGCAAAAGTATAATATACCCAGCAAAAAAATGGTAGTCATTCTGTGACTATAACTTCTTTCATTGCTTCCTAAACTTCAGTTGACATTCTTTTATGATTTTTTGGTGTTATTCTAAGGCACTTCCAAAAGAATTCATGTGTTCATATTTCAAATGCAGTGATCTGGATATAAACCCGAGGCATATCTTAAAAACTCACTCTTCATTACTTCTAATATATATTGTATATTTTTTGAATCTAAAGCATTTATTCAAATTTGAAAATAGTTCTGATGAACTTTTTTAAATTTTTTTTTAAATCATTTTTTATATTTTAGTTTAAAATTTCATGAGGGTTAGAATTTATTCAATTTTGCAATTTATATAAAAGTTTTGATAAATCAAGAAAAACAGATTTTTTTTAACCTTTAATTGAAACTAGCTGGCCTGTCATTTGCAATTTTTCAGCCTTAAATATTTATGACGACGCAATCTGTGCATTTTTGCATTACGTTTATTACTTAACACTACACCATTTCCAATTTCAATTCAGAATTTATCAAAATAATTTTAAATTTGTGTAAGAATTATTCCAAATTGCCTAAAAAAGTTTTAAAATTGTGCAAAAATTATTAAAAATTGTTCAAAAATATTTTAAAATAGTCCAAAAATGTATCCAAATTGTACAAGTTTTAAGTTATCCAAAAATGTTTTACAATTTGTCTAAAAATTCATTAACATTTTTGAAAAATGTTTCAAATTTGCTTTTTCACTAATGCAGAATTATTTATTTTTTTTAGTAGATAGTATTTGAATATCAATGCATAAATTTCGCTTCTTTAAACTTTTTTAATTTAATTCATAAGAATGCAGAAAATTCTTATGAATTAAATTTTCATCAAAGCTTAAATACTACAAAGTATATGAACATTTTCCACTCATGAATCAGAATATCTAATCATTGCATCGTCATTGCTTCCTTAGAATAAATTATGAGTAATGCTAGTAGCTCTATTTGAATACTTCCATCCTATGACACGCTAATGTTAAATTCATCGATGAAACCATTAGAAAATAAGTGATGCCTTTGCCATAGTAGTGATGCTTTTATTGCTTCTTTGGCAGCTTTATTTTTGCTGGGTAGTTAGCTCTTTAATTCGATAGAACAAAATTATAAACGAAATTTTGTCAGAAAAAAATTTATGTTTGTCCGTCCGAGTAAACAAACGCACGGTCGTAAGGAATGTAATAACGAAAGTTATATAAATGACAAGTGTGAAAAGAATGGGTTGTGACAATAGAAACTAACACAAAAGGTTTTAAAAATGTTAATACGTTTTTATGTTAAGTAAATTTAAATAATTTTTATTAAATTTTTAATTTACACTTTCTAATTAAACGCTTTATTTTTTTATGTAAATAAAATTAATTTTAAAACAAAATCGATGATATTGTTGGGGTTGTTGTCACAAAAAAAAGATGGAGGCTGGATATATAAAAAAAATATTTCCAATTTTTGTCCTTCTTTTCTTTGAAAATCCGGCTCAAAGGACCAAAATGTTTGCCGTAAAGCAAGGTTATTGAAAAAAAAGACAAAATTTTCAAAGGGTGTGAGATAAAAGTTCTCAACTTTATTTTTATTAATTTATATTACCTTTCGTACAAAAAGCGAAGATACACGTAGTGCGAGGGAAAGTAGCCAAAACGATAATAATCTAACTAGAAAAAAACTAGCATAAAAAGGATGACTGGCAATGAAAAAGGTACCGTTACCGGTTCTACTAGTTATAATCTGTGTAAATACTGCGATCAGAATTGTAAAGGAAGGGACTACAACACAGATGCTAACATATAAATTAACCCATTTGGGGTCAGAAGGTACCAAAGGGGTGCCGTTGAATTAATAACCAAAATTAAGGTTTTTGGCTTAAACGGTATAAAATCAAAATATACAGACATATTAGCCCGTAATTATAGTCCCACACTAAAATCGGCTTTTTTTAAAAACGACTTAAATTTAAAAACCGGTTATAATCTATCTTGCCAGTTTTAAGTTGAACCGGCTTTAAATGGGTATCACATCCAATGTGCCAAATGTGTAAATAAAAACAATGGCACGTAATCTTTGTCAAAAATAAAGTATACTTTGGGAGTTCTAAAGTATACTTCTCTTAAAAGTATACTTTAGGCCTACTATAGACAAGTAAAAGTATACTTTAATCGTTAAAGACTGATTTACAATTAAAACTAGCTGAAGTTGGGTTTATCAAATTTAACAACACTTACAACAGCTGTTTTACGCCAAGAAAATTTTTGTGAAAAAACTGTTTTAATTGCAAAATATTGAAAGAAGAATTATATAAAAAAATAAGGGATTTTGCATTATTTATATTAATATAATACATTTTATATAATATTTATTTTTATTAATAATATAGCGTGATCCATTTCGAGGTTCCCTACTTTTTTAAAGAAAAAAACGCAGAAAATTCAAATTTAATGGGGAATGTTTATTATCATTTGAAAGAAAATTTTTTGGCATTAATTTTTTGAAGATTATGTCTATCAAATGTTGGCCGTTTCTACGTCGCAGATTGTCCATCCATTGAGTCCAATTTTCGATGACTCGTTCGAGCATTTCGACTGGTAATTGGCGAATGACACGCGTGATGTTTTCCTCCAATGCCTGAATCGAAGCGGGTTTGTCCGCATAAACTTTAGACTTTACATATCCCCACGGAAAAAAAGTCTAACGGTGTGATATCACACGATCTTGGTGGCCAATCGACCGGCCCAAAACGTGAAATTATGTGCTCACTGAAGTGTTATCTCAATAAATCCATTGATTGGTGCGATGTGTGGGAAGTGGCGCCGTCTTGTTGAAACCAAATGTCGCCGAGATCACGAGCTTCAATTTCAGGCATCAAATAGTCGGTTATCATGGCACGATAACGGTCGCCATTGAAGGTTACGTTCGCACCGGCATCATTTTTAAAGAAATATGGACCGATGATTCCACCGGCCCACAAACCACACCAAACCGTTGTTTTTTCTGGATGAAGTGGCAGTTCTTGAATTTCTTCAGGTTGCTCCTCGTCCCAAATGCAGCAATTTACATACCCATTGAGCCAGAAATGGGCCTCATGGTCGAGCGGCTTCAGTTGTTGCAAAAGCTGTATTTTGCACGCTTTCAATTTAAGATCTCGACGTAAAATGCGCCAAGTCGTTCCATACGTCAGTCCGAGTTGCTGCGAACGGCGCCGAATCGACTCTCTTCGTGTACACTCTCAGCAACGGCCGCTATATTTTCTACACAGCGTGCTGAACGTGGTCTATTCGGTCGATTATTATCCAATAATGAATGCTGGGTCTCAAAATGGGTGATGGTGTTGCGAATAGTACGCTCAGTAGGACGATTATGTTGACCATAAGTTGAGCGAAGTGCACGAAACACATTCCTCACAGAACGTGAATTTTCGTAATAAAGTTTAACGATTTGTAAACGTTGTTCAGGTGTAAGTCTTTCCATTATGAAATGCCAAACAATACCAAACAAAAATAACATGACAGCATGACACGACTCATACGTTATCTGTCAAAAAAAAGGCTATTGAAAAAAGTATATCTACTTGAATCACCCTTTATAATTACTAATTATATCCCAATACCCTAACCGCCCACTAGCAACAAAGGACATCGGCTCGTTGTAGCGAAAACAGACCAGAGCCTCTGGTGGGAATCGAACCCATGACCCCCTTACTTATAAGCTAGCATGCTACCAACTAGCCTACCGGGGCACTTAATTTTTTATAATAAAAATACACTTTTCTTTCCTTTTTTCTAAAATTTTTCCTTTTCACATTTTGTCATTGCTTATTACAGAATCCTATAGTTCCTCAATATAAAAATAAAAACAAATGGATTTTTATAATAATGCATGTTTTATTAAGAAAATAAAAATAATGCGAAAAGCAAATCATAACAATTAACATAACATTTTTATTCAACAATAATTAAAATAAGCACTAAAATTTTTAATTATAGTTATTTGTTACAATAACTTAAACGTATACCCAGATTGCTGAAAATCTTCGTTTTTATAGAAAACCTTTTAAAATGTATCTGTGATATTTTTATCAATATTGGTGTAAGTGTCAATTGATACATAATATTTTTCTGTAAACTTATTAAATACATATTATTCTTAGTGGACAATTACTAAAAACCTAAGAATTTTTTTATAGGAAAAAGTCCTTCAATTCCGTTGCTTTTTTCTATAAAAAATGTCATCAGAATAAGAGGTCTTTTCTATTCTCATAATTGCAGGGGTTTCTATAGGAAGAGGTGCTCAGAATCTGTGGAAAAGTTCTCAGAATCAGAGGGTCTTTCTATAAGAAAAGTTCTCAAATGTAAAAGTTTTTTTATATAAAAATTCCTCTTAATCTGATGACTTTTCTATAGGAAAAAGTAATCCTAATCCAGGGGAACTTTCATAAAAATGTATTCAGAGTTTTGCTGTAGGGAAAGCCCTCAGAATCATTGGGTTTTTGTGAGAAAACCTCCTCGAAATCTGTTGTTGTCTATAAAAAAAAGATACCTAGGAGTCTTCTATTTAAAAAAGTGTAATGAACATGATTTTTCTAGAGAAATCATTGAATCTATGAAGAGATGTAGGAAATTTTACAGGGAGAATGAGAGTTTTTCTCTGAAAAAAATCCAAAGAATCTTAACCCTCTACTGCATGCATTATGGTCCAGCTAAAAAATAATTTTTTTTTTGTTTGATTTATTTTTTTTTAATGGAATAAGTAAGATATACAAACAAAATTTTTGAGAAAAGAGAGAAAAGTCAGTTTTTTTGGAAAAAAAAATTTATCTTTATCACCCTAAAAATTTATTGCGTCATGCAACAAAGATAATTTAAATTTTTTTATTAAATTTTATATTTATATTTTATTTGAGCAATTAAAAGTAATTAAAAATAGTAAAAGGAACATTAGACATTACGTTTGGCAATTCCTTGGTTCACAAAAAAGGTAAATCGTCTTCCTTGTATGTACCAAATTTAGTTTCCTTTCAGCTTATTTTCTTTTGACTTTTTTTCTTTTTCGTAAATAAACTGACCAGAGGATCCTCATCCCCAGAATAAAATTCACTACCTTCATCCGTTTCAGACTGATTTACCACTGATTCATTGTCTGACTCAGGTTTTTCTGCATCACTTTCTAACTCATCACAAGGAATCGAATAAAATCGTTTTGTAGTCATTGCTGATGACATGGAAGGTGTTCGTATTATGAAAGATATGAAAACAAAATACCGTAATTTTTATCCGTAAATGCATGAGAAGCCAAATATGCCACACCAAAGGAGAACAAACCAATAACTATTAAACATTTAAAAAATGTGCTTTGATATCTCGCTCAGCTCTCACCGTGGAAATTTGGGAAAAACTGGAAGTGTTTTTTTTTCTTTGGATCTTTGTATGAATAATAACTTTTGCATACGGTCTGGCAACCCACTAGTTTACACCGTAAATGTACATTTGATCAGAGGTGATTTTCCTTATGTATTTTCTCCCGCTGAATTCGAAAATCAAGGTTAAATTTTTTTTATGGAACAGTTTTTGAGACATTGTGATTTTTTTGATTTTTCAACATTTTTTCACTTGACAAAACATATCTCGAGCTAGAAATGTCATATTGGGTCGTTCTTTGTACCCAAATGCAAGGTATTGAGATGACGAACAAATATGTATAATCGGATCTTTGATCGATAAAGCAGTTCAAAATATATCGATAACATTAAGGCACATTTTCAAAAAAATCATATTTTACAGTAACACTTTTCGACGGAAAATTACAAATCGTTAAAAAAAACGTCTGGTTTCTCTCATGTGCGTAAACCTGATACTTTTACGTAAGAACTAAAGGGCTAACTATATTATACTTTTGCTAACTTAAGCTACTGTCAAAAATCAACGAAAAGTCTGTCAAATGCTTAATCAACTTATTGAAGACTTTTTGGTGGCTACAATGTACTTTTTAAACTTAAATACTTACTACACTTAGTTGCAAATATTTGTACTTTTGCAAAAACTGTTTTCTTCTTATATTTACAAAATATATGTGTCTTTTCGAAAAATATTATTTAATGTGTTCAATTTATAAATATTTTACAATTAACGAGTAAATCTATATTAATTTTAAATAATTTAAAGAAACAAATGAAAACATAAATAAAAAAGTACTAAAAAATGCAACAGTGCTTGCATCTTAATCGAAAAACAAATACAAAACCCACCCCTTTTGTTATACATGCACGTTTGTTTTTTAACATTTTCAATTAAATTGTCTATAAAAATATTTTCCGCATACATTGCAGTTTGTTTTTTTTTCATAAACAGTTTTTTTAAAAACACATGATTCCTTAAGTAAAGTGCGGTCAGTTTCGCTGTTTGCTTAAGCAAATGACACTTGACGAAACTTAACGAAAAGTTTGTTAAGTACAATATAGTCATACACATTTGATTACATGTATTCGCATATTTGCTTAAGCTAGCAAAAGTATAATATAGTTAGCTCTTAAGACAAACCAGAAGAAAATCGACCGAAAAATAACAAAGTTATAAGCAATTGAGTGAATAAATCCAAATCTCATATTTTAAGAATAATTTATTTTTTTCGACAATATATTGGGTTCAATCACCAAACTACTGCTCAGTATAGACAAACCCTACGAAACTGTTCCCTTAGATCCCTGATATTTTGTTTCGACAGATTCTAACCCTGACATTTTGTTTTGACAGCTTCTAACGTTGACATTTTATTTTGACAGCTTCTATAAAACATAGTGTCGGTTGTTTGTATATTATTCTCACAAATTTGATTGAAATTATATTTCATTGTGTTCATCAAAATGTATAAAAGAAAACGAGAATTTGAGTGCGTAAACAATCCAAATGATTTCTGTTACGTGTGTGGCAATTTTGTCCCCCAACCAAATAGACGTAGATTCGCCGATTCGTTACAACAGAATTATCTGCAATATTTTGGAATAGCACCTGCAACTTTTCATGAGCAATGGACACCAAATAATGTTTGTTTATCGTGCCACATAACTCTTGCCTCGTGGGCTTCTGGTTCATCACAGTAAGATTAAATTTATATATACAATAGAATTAATAATAAAGTGAATTTTTATTACAAATTAGACGATACATGAAATTCGGTGTACCGATGATATGGAGAGAGCCGCTCTGCCATTCGGTTGGTTGTTACTTTTGCGTAAGCAAATCCACTGGTTTTGGAAAGAGTGCCAAATGGGTTTATCCGACAGTAGAATCTGTTTCGCTTTCAGTTCCACATTCAAGTGAATATCCTATTCCTAAGTGCCCCCGGTTCAATGATTGAACCTTTCGAATCATCACAAGAGACAGACACAAGCAGTGATAAATGAATTTCAACAGGAGTCGCAATTGCAAAAGTTTACGCAGCCTGAATTGAATGATTTGGTGAGAGATCTCGAGCTGTCAAAGGAAAAAGCAGAGTTACTTGCATCTCGCCTGAAGCAACGGAACTGTTTGGCTCTGGGAGTAAATGGAACATTTTACAGAAACCTTGATAAACCTTACGCACAACATTTTAAGAAGGAAAACGACATATTCTACTGCAACAATATTCCAGCATTGTTTGAGCAACTCGGAGAGCTTTATGATCCAAATGAGTGGCGCTTGTTTCATTGATGGTAGTAAGGAGAGTTTGAAAGCAGTCCTACTGCATATTGGAAATGTAAAACCTTCTATCCCCATCGTTCATGCCGTCAACACTAAAGAATCATACGCCACAATGGCCAGTTTGCCATTGTGATGCTCATTAAATATGAGCATCACAACTGGAAAATATGTTCCGATCTCAAAGTCGTCGGCATGTTGTGTGGAATGCAGGGTGGAACACAAAATATTGCTGCTTTCTTTGCCTCTGGGATAGTCGTGCTCGTGAACATCATTATAGAAGAAAAGTGGCCAGAAAGGGAGAACGTCACAGTGGGCAAAGACAATATTAAATTACGTGCCTCTTATCAAAAAAGAAAATATAATCCTTCCAGCGTTGCACATTAAACTTGGCCTCATTAAAAATTTTGTGAAGGCCTTAGACAAGGGCAAGTATTTTCCTATTTGAAAACCCTTTTCCCGCAGCTTTCTGTAGCAAAAATCAAGGAAGGCGTCTTCGATGGTCCACACATAAAGAAATTGATAAAAAGCACAGATTTTCCAAAATATTTAACACCCGTTGAAAACGAGGCCTGGAATTCATTTCAACTAGTTGTTACCAATTTTCTTGGGAACAATAAAGGCCCTAACTACGAGGGAATTATTACCGATTTGCTAAAGAACTACAAAAAGATGGGTACGGAATGCCATTATTTTATTTCATTTCTGGTTGTTTTCTATTGTATTGTTTTTACCATTTTATTTATTTCTTACAGGTGTAAATATGTCTCTAAAAATCCATTTCTTGCATTCGCATTGAATTTCTTTCCGGACAATCTTGGTGACGTAAGTGACGAACACGGCGAGAGATTTCACCAACAAATTAAGACAATTGAGCGGCGCTATCAAGGATTTTGGGATGAAGCAATGTTGGGAGACAATGTATGGTTTCTCACTAGAGAAACGGATCCCAAAAGCAACCGGAGACAAAGCAAGGGCCACAACTATTTCTAACACACAAAAATGTCAAGAATGTATTGCAAGAGTTTAAACCCAATATATTGTCGAAAAAAATAAATTATTCTTAAAATATGAGATTTGGATTTAATCACTCAATTGCTTATAACTTTGTTATTTTTCGGTCGCTTTTCTTCTGGTTTGTCTTAGTTCTTACGTAAAAGTATCAGGTTTACGCACATAAAGAGAAACCAGACGTTTTTTTAACGATTTGTAATTTTCCATCGGAAAAGTGTTACTGTAAAATATGATTTTTTTGAAAATGTGCCCTAATGTTATCGATATATTTTGAACGGCTTTACCGATCAAAGATCCGATTATACATATTTGTTCGTCATCTCAATACCTTACATTTGGGTACCAAGAACGACCCAATCGGACATTTCTAGCTCGAGATATGTTTTGTCAAGTGAAAAAAGGTCGAAAAATTAAAAAATCACAATATCTCAAAAACTGTTCCATAAAAAAAATTTAACCTTGATTTTCGAATGCAGCGGGAGAAAATACATAAGGAAATCAATCTCTCATCAACTGTACATGAAAAAAATTTCATTTTGTAAACTAGTGGAGTTAAAAAACAAAATAGGAGAAAGGCAATTTGTTTTGATTTAAAACCAAATTAATTAGATTTTTACTTTTAACACATCTCGCGCCAAGCGCCGAAATCGCAATTCACTCATTCGGGCCAAAATTTTTCTTTCCCGAAAACATTCTGTTAAGGTCTACTTATTGTATATTTGGAAACAGAAAGTGAAAACTTTCTCTTTTCCATGGTTTTTCAGCAATTTTCTGTGTGTGCACCGGTGATCGGGCCGCGTGACCACCGCACAGTGCTTTGTTCCAAAAACAAAAATAAAATGTTGGTCATGAATATTGATAAATAATATATTTTTGGAAAGATTATAAAGCAACTAAAAGGTATGAAAAAAAAATTTTTGGTTTAACTCTTTTTGGCGCCATGAGAGGGCGCTAAACCTGGACAATTTTAACCAATAATGGTATAACAATAAATATGGCTTTTAGTTGTTTCACGAAAAAAAATATATAAAATTCATTTTTTAAAAAATTAATTTAAGGTTTGGTGTTTATTTTGTCTTAATATATTTGTAATCGACTATAAATATACTGTACAGTATAAATCTTTAGTATAATTATTTTTATGGATCTGAAAGTTACTTTTTTTTGTGTTAAAAAATCGAAATTTACAAAGCTTTGATGGAGTAAAAAAATAAAATACGAAAATACTATGAAGACATTTTGATTCTTCAGGGACTGTCCTTAAACATTTCATTAATCTACTGTATACCCTAAAGACATTTTACTGGATACAGCGCATATGATAGGGACTTTTTTGGCTGTATATACAGATGTCTTCAAAGTATGAGCAATGCATACATATATATATATAT